>JADRCD010202555.1:0-31693 GCA_019843815.1 Montemys delectorum | reverse complement strand
GGAAGGCTGAAGAGTGGATGCTTCAGTTCTACTTAGAAGGGGGATCAAAATAATCAAGGGAAGTAGAGAGTGGGAGGAACTTTGGAGGAAAGAAGAGAGTGGGGAGACAGGACAGAATCAGGTGTGGAAGGAGATGAAGGAGATGTACAGATGGAAATTGAACAGAGGTGTGTAGCAATGGGAGATGGGGACCTGGGGATAGCCACCATAAAGTATCAGATGCCAGGAAAGCCAGAGCCTCTCAGGACCCGACAAGAAATATCCCATAAAGAGGAGGGAAAACCTGTTGAAGCCATATCCAGGGGTTAGACATGGCCCCTCCAGTTGAAGGATGGGGCTACACATCCATCTCCAAATTTTTAACCCAGAATTATTCCTGTCTAAGGGAAATACAGGGACAAATAGTGGAGCAGAGCCTGAAGGCCATCAAGAGACTGCCTCACCTGAGGATCCATCCCACATGCAGACATCAAACTCAGACACTATTGTGGATGCCAATAAGTGCTTGCTGACAGAAGTCTGTGGACAGCTGTCTCCTGAAGAACTCTGGAAGCTCCTGATCAATACAGATGTGGATGCTTGAAGCCAACCATTCAACTGAGCACAGGGACTCCAATAGATGAGTTAGGGGAAGTACTGAAAGTGCTGAAGGGGCCTTATCTGACATTAATGGGAGGGGTGCTCTTACTCCTGTGAAGGCTTCATGCCCCAGTATAGAGGAAGGCTAGGGTGGTGAGGTGGGAGTGAGTAGGTGGGTAGGGGAGCACCCTCATAGAAGCAGGGTAAAGGAGGGATGGCATAGAGGGTTTGCAGAGGGGAAACAGGAAAAAGGGATAACATTTGAAAGTAAATAAATAAAATATCCAAATTAAGAAAAAAAAAAAAACCTTCATTAAACTGCTTCCTTGATCGAATGAAATTTGGGGTAATCTAAATCTGTGTTTCCAGGCAATGTACACTCAAAATTGTTCCTGAATGAACTAGCTCTTATTACTGTTAATATGAGAACTGTGGGCTGATTTGTTCTGTTTTGTATTGACAGATGGAAGAAAGGAGTTTTCCATGACAACTTTTTTGCCACTGAATCTCCTGCTAAATATACTCAATTGCTAAGCATGTGAATGGAGGTTCATGGGTAAATACCCATAATGCTATGACACAGTCATAGCTTAGAGGAAAAAAATCTGCTCTTTCGACATATTGTTAGACATTTAAATCAATAATCCTCCCCCTTGTAGTGCAAGCTTTTGGTGCTGCCTAAACAAAGTTGGATTTCCCAACTCTTATGGGTAAGTAAAGTACCTTGAATGAGTCTGGAATCGGAATCTTAATCTTTATCTGGATAGGCACAATCCTATCTCCCACTATACTCACTACTGAAGTTCACAAGAGAAAAATTCTTGAAATATAAATCTCGAAAGATCAACATTATTAGAACATCATGGGCAGATTAAAGTAGACAGAAAAGGTGGAAAGCAGTGTGTTTGACCTTTAGGCAGCGCCAAGTTTTTTGGCAGAAGCACAAGGGGGTCATATCAGATGTAAGTCACGTGGATTGATGGGCCATATGCCCCCACATGATATGGGTGAATGAGTAAATGTTCATTTCATGAAGGTAGATGAGAGAAAACTGCTCACAAAAAGAAGCTGGTTGAAACCTCTTTAGGGGAATGCCAGGTTGAGGAGGCAGGAGTATGTGAGTATGCACTCTCATAGAAGCAGGGGGAGGTGGGATGGAATAGGGGGGTTCTGGAGGGGAAACTGGGAAAGGGGATACTATTTGAAATGTAAACAAAGAAAATGTCCAATAAAAGAAAAGGAAAAAAAAAAAGAAAGACACCATGACCATGGTAACTTATAAAGGAAAACGCTTAATTGAGGGCTAGCTTACGCTTTCAAAGCACTATACCATTATCATCGTGATGGGAAGCTTGACTACACGCAGGCTGACACTGTCCTGGAGAAGTATCTGAGAGTCCTATATCTGGGTTTACAGGCTTCACAACGAAAGATCCAGGAGATCAGATTTGGCATTTTTGATACCTCTAAGTGCACCCGTATTGACACACCTCCTCCAACAAATCCATTACCTCCTAATTCCTTCAAAGACTGGCACTCCATGGTGACCAAACATTCAAATCTGGAAATCTATAAGAGACATTCTCTTTCAAACCACCACATTAACCAGCCAGCTCCCTCAGATTCTCTCCTCTCTGCCTCTACCCTAATCCCTGAGCACTGTATTTATGTATGCAGAACATTACTTCATTTATGTTTGGAAGACCCAAGTGCAGTTTGCTGCAGTTACATGACAAGCACTTTCCCCACAGACAGACTCTCTAAGTCTTTATAAAAACTTTCTCTGTGTTATTAAAAACAGTTCAAAGATTATATGCACAGCCTAGAGGATGGTATGTGTTAATATTGATGTGTTGGTTATCCGGTGCACTACATACTTAGAATAATAATTCACGTTATTTATAAGACATTTATTCAAAAGTTTGTTAGAATGTCAAACATCAGCACTCAGAATTAAATAAAGAGCAGTATGAATTCTACTTGTCTTTCCTGGATATTGAAATTTTAAAGAAAGACAAGTCGTAGGCTCCACCAAAGAGTCTGCAATAGGAGGAGATGGAACTCTTCACTGATGTTATATTGACAAAATGTTTTCATAAATCATTGCCTCTTTCCTCGCCTCCAGCTCTTTTGTTCCAGTAAACTGAAATCAGTATACGCACAAGATAGCAAACTTGCTAGTAACTAGTGTTTGTGGGAGAAGATATTTGAATAACTTTCTTTGTTTGATTTTTATCTTTATAAAACTGTACAAAGTTGATATGATAAATTGTGATATCAATCATGATGCCAATGGTCACTATGTAAAAGTTCGACTGCCCGAACCCCACACTGCCACCAGCCTGGTATCTGACTGTGAGAAGCCACAGGATCCTACTACTACAAGGGTGGGGAAGTGCAGTCTGAGGTTCCCCAAGGAACTGCCAGAGTTTGGCTTGTGGGCCCCCCAGGCGGGCCGTGGAGGCCAGGGAAAGCAGGTTCTCACTCTTGGACACCCTTGGATCATTCAGAAGAGCTGAGAACTGAGTGTGGGCACACAGGCAAGCTCTAGCCCAGGGCAGAAGGGAAAAGAGGGGGAGGAGAGTGCTCTAACTGCTTCCCACGGGGAAGAGAGTGTCCTAGGCTTACTCAGGTGGGCTGTTTGTCTTCGTGGAGACCCTGGCTGAGAACACAAAGAGGCCTCCTGCCTGAGATTAGATGCAGCTCTTTAGAGGAACTCCTACTCCATTGCTCCATCAAGTCAGATCCCAATGAGAAGAGACATTCAATGGTTTTAAGGTGTTTATTGTCATGGTGGAGAGTTGTGATGAGTAAAACCATACTCCACTTTCTCAGGATGGGCCTGAGGTTAAATACCTTTTGCAGGGAGGACTGTCTGGGAAGAAGAGCTCAATTGATTAAACCCTTCAGGGCTTGAGGTACCTCATTAAAATGGAGATCTGTCTTGAGGCTATGTGACCTATAGTCACGTACCTACGGAGGGGTTTGGGGCACTGCCTTATGTGACTGATGGCCACAGGACTATGGAGAGCTGAGGCCTCATATCAGAAACGTGGCAAACCCCTTCAGTTACTTGGAGGAGCATCTGCTGAGTCTCCAGGGTTTAAACCTAGCTCAACCAGAAAACAGGCTGCCGTTCACAGTCCCACAACTTTGTAATTTAGATTTTTTTTTCTGAGATTTGAACATTTGGTATTATAGTGTTTACAACTAACTACTCCATTAAAGTTTCAATCTGTCTGTCTGTCTGTGTCTGTATCTCTGTATGTATTTCATGATGGTGTGTATGCATGGTGCGTGGTGGTGTGTAATGTTTTACTAACCTAACAGAAATAAGGGCCCTTGAAATTTAAAACACTGTGTCTCCCAGTCTTAACTATCTAACTAGTGAAGCAATTAAGAGCAAAGCAATGGGAAATGCCCCAGTAATCTCATGCAAGGAGAAGGAAAAGTACCTGTCAGGGGAATGTTCATCTCTTTACAGTGACTTACAAATGAGCAGGCCACATTACAAGGTGAGGCTGAGTCTAAACAATGGGGAGTCAGTATTGAGCAAGACCACACCTAGTTGAGAACTGCTTGGTAATGTATATCTCTTGGCATCTTTTTTAAACACTACCCCAGATTCAGGAATCCAAGAAGGAACTAAAGTGTGTGGATCCTGGACTTCTCTGTCCTTCTGTCAATGTGACCACACTGAGTAATTCTCATTTTCTGCGTTTTACTATTCCTTTGGCAGCTTTAGTCGTGTTGTTTGAGAGTGGATGACTGTATTTGGCTCGTTGAGGCACAGACTGTTCCTCACAGTTTGGTGGCACTTGGAGTACCAGTGGACACTGGACCACCACTGTTGCCACACAAAAACAACACAACTCTCACCTAAAACAAAACAAAGCATAGTTTTTGCTCTGGATCCTGGAAAGTCCAGAACTAGGTCATCCCAGGTTTCATGTTCCAACTTGGAAGCAATTTTATGGAAGGTTTGTAATAATAGAACAAAAAATTACAAATTAAGGCATTTTTACAATGCATTATTGTAAGCATCATGTAGACACTTAGGGCAGACAGACTTAGCCATAGGCCTCCAGGGATACTTTACAGTATTTGTTGCAGGTTCAATGGTGCCAAGATACATTTCAGTTAATATTCATTTCAAATATTCATTTCAACACTTTGGTTTTGGTTTTTGTTTAATCTGCTTGTCATGATGTTAGGTCTGAGACACAAGTGTTTCTAAATAAAGTAAAAGGAATTTTAGTGAGGTTATGGGTCAGCAAAATCTAAACTCGGGAGTCATTACTGTCAGCCTTACTTTTTTGGGACAGGTTCTCTCACTGAGCTTGGAATTCCTGTTTTGAATATTCATGCTGCCCAATGAGACCCAGCAATCCCCTTCTAATTAATTCTTGGGTCAGAAGAATTTGCAGCCACAGGTAGCTTTCGCATTGGCCCTGGATATTTGAACGAGGATCTTTATTTATGCTTGCACTCCACATTGTCATATTTTTTTAACACTTAACATATGCTTTGAAATACCCATAAAGAGGGGGTCATAACTAAAACAAAATGCCTCCAATATGTTGCCTCATGAACGTATCCATGGGGCACTTCTTAATTAGTCATTATTGTGGGAGGGTCCAGCCCACTGCAGGCAGTGCCATTCCTGAGCAGTGCCCCTGGATTTTATAGTAAAAGTAGTTGAGTAAGCCAGGGAAAGCAAGGTAATAAGTACTCTTATTCATTTGTTTCTGCTTCAGTTCCTGCCTCAGGTTCCTTCATTGACTTCCTTTCCTGGCTTTCCTGCAAGATGAATTATATCTTGTAAGCCACATAAAACACTTTCCTTGGCCATGTTGCTTTGGGTAAGTACTTCATAACAATGATAAAGAAGCAGTCCAGGTAAGCCATTTTCCAAGTCCAACTTCCACACTTTCCTGGTTTCTTTGGATAGGATACTACCCATGTTCCTGGAGCTGATGTTTCATACTTCAATTCTAAGAAATCCCTCCAATGTTTCTCTAATTTGAAGTTTGGGACAAAATTGATCTTGAGATTTATAGATTAGTAGAAAGCCTATTAATTCTGTGTTTTTTTTTTCTCTTTCTGTTAATGATGAATATTTTGATAGAGTAAAGACATAATCCTTTCTAGTGAGGATTCCCAGAAGCTCAGTAGATATGTGATGAATGGAAATGCATCTAACACTTCCTTGTTGGACATGATTACCAACAAGACCATTTTCAGGTGTTTTTGTGTGATCAAGTGTAGGGGGATTGTGTGTGTGTGTGTGTGTGTGTGTGTGTGTGTGTGTAAGTGCGTATGTGTTTGTAGGGAATGTTTATCATGAGATCTTATTTTCAGAATTGTATACAAATCTGCTAAAGTATATATAGACATTAAAAATGGACTCTAATGACTTATGCTGAGATGGCAGGACAGTACAGAAGAACAACCTGACTAACAGAGACACCTTGGACATTAACACTGCTACAAACATCTAAGAGTTACAAAAATAGAATCTTATATTTGTTTATTGGAAAATGCTTGGCTCTTTCCCTCTATGAATTGAAGTAGACTAACAAAAGGCCACCTTGTTCTTTCCATGTCGGAGTGAAGTTGTCTTTCTTCTTTACTTTTATACATGGTTATTCTTTAGATAAGATTGGCATGTGGCTACTCAGTGACCCCTGTAATACTTCCTAAGCAGAGAATGCCTAGGTATATCCTCGAGGTTTGTCACATTAACTGAACTATGCTATCAGCTGCTGTGTTTGTTAGTGTTCCAAAATCTTCCTGAGCTAAGCATAGTTTCTCCTAAACATGGATTATCACTGTGATGGATAAGCTTGATTACCACTTGATGGAATTCAGAATCACCATGGAAACACACCCCTGGGCATGCCTGTAAATGAGTTTTTGATTGGATAAATTGAAGTGAGATGATCTACTTTAAACATGTGTGGTACCTATCTATCCATGGGTTGGTACTCTAAATTTCACAACAAAGAGAAAATTAATTGAGTGCTAGAGGGACATCATGTCTCCCTGGTCCTTAACAATGGATGTTATGTGACAAACTGGTTGATGCTCCTGCCACCGTCTTCTCCACTACTGTGGACTGTTCCTTCAAATGATCAGACAGAATAAATACTCCCTGTCCTCAAATTACTTTTATCATGTCTTCTAGCTTGGCAGTGAGAAAAGTAACTTATAGAATCACTCTCCTTAGAGGCCTGTCAACCCACATAAGCAAATCTGTTCTGCTTTTGCTGTCAGTATCCAAAAGCTTTAAATGTTCAATTTCCCCAGACATTTAATGTACTTGGCATCAATCAGGAGACATGCTAATGGATTGTCAGTAAAACACCCAAAGTGGTCTTTAAGTAATAAGCAAATAGAACAAAATTGTTTAATTTTGTCTTTGCAAATCATTCCCTTTCTACAAAGTTCCTCAAAAAATTTTATTATATAAAATGTTATATGCCACGCACACTTATCTATGCCAGTCACGTCTGCAGTATCGGGCATAAAAACCTGATCAAGGGCAAGAGGCATTAAGGACCCAAAAGGGTGCCTGTGACTCCTGGGTATACAAGTAGTCGCTGGTATCTCCTAACGTAGACGTGTTCCAGATCAGTCTTTCCAATCATCAACACACCCTCATATTTAGGCATAAAGGTACCCCAAGAAATGATTCATTTATGGCTAAGATTGGGCTTGTTTCCTGGCCAGCACGATGATTCCAATATATCCAAGTCTTACCTCCAATAGAATCAGGGAATTAATCAGGGAATTAGCTTAAGAATACCAAATTAGCCCCAGCAGGGAGGGCTCAAATGCTCTTCCTCCTACTTCACACCTGGCTACCTACCTACCTACCTTGTGTAGCAGTCATTTGCCTATGTGACTTCAGTCGTGCTCTCTGATCCTTTTGACCCCCGCCCATCTACGTGACTCTTGTCATTCGCCTTGTTTCCTGTATGCCATATAAGCCTGGTTTTCACTTTGTGCTCTCTCTTGGATTCTCTTTTGGACTTGTGCACTCTCTTGGATTTGGACTCGCTCTTGGACTGTGATGCAGTCTGCAGCTACCCCGGCCCAGCTTGGGCTTGGAGGATGCAGGGCCTATCCAGAGAGATGACTGCTGCTTTAGACCCAGTGTGTTTCAGGTAGCTTCAAATGTACCTTAATTACTAGGCTGCTACATTTATCATTTCTCTTTTGCAATGACTGTAAAAGTCTGATGCCATTTTTAAGAAATACATTCAGATTCACACACCCTTGTGTCGTCTCTGCCATAATTTCTTCACCTATGCCTCATCGACCTGACTAGGACCCCGTCTCTCCCTCGGGTTGAGGGAGGCCCAGATCGATCGGCCGGCCTGTGGCAGTTATATCTTCTGTTTTATTCAACCTATTTGTTAACTATTACATATAACAGTGATGGAAAATCTATAATAAAAAGATGTCATGAATTTGAGAATATAGTTAATGGCATGCTGTGTTATTTTCTTTCTTAAATATTGCTACCAGTTCTAGACTTAGAAACTGTGGCTGATGTTGAAGACACAGGTTAGTTGGAAAAATACTTGCTGTGTAAACATCAGAACTTGACTTTAGGTCTCCAATACCCACATAAAACAGGCAATGTGGTAGCATTTGCCTGTTATACCAGTGCTAGAAAGGGTGAGACAGGAGGATCACTGGGCTTTCTGGCTAGCCAGTGTACCAAAATAAGTGAACTGGTTCAGTGAGAGACTTTGTATTTAAGTAATAAAAGAGACGGCTGGGATGTTGGCTTGGTGGTTAAAAGCACTTATCATATAAATATGAGAACAAGACATAACATTCACAGAACCCAGTGCCAGGTCAGTGGGTCAGCATTCCTGAATTTCCAGAATTTGGAAAAGAAGAGACAGGGCATTCCCTAAGGAAGACAACTAGACACACACGGCTGAAAGAACAGGTTCAGTCCAGCTAAGGGACACTTCCTCAATAAATAAAATAGTAATTGATAAAGGAAAACTTATAAAAATCAACTTAATATCTCTATACAAACACATATGCTTGTGTGTAATGGTTTGAATAACAATAGATCCCATAAGCTCATGTATTTAAATGCTTTTTGTTCAGGGTGTGGAACTACTTAACATGGATTAGGAACTGTATTGTTAAAAGTATGGCCTTAATGAAGAAAATGTGCCTCTGGTCCTTGAGGTTTCAGAAAATTAAACCAGGCCCAGTGGCTCTCGCTTACTTCTGCCTGTGGATTCCGATGTGTATTCTCAACTACTTCTCTAGTAAAATGTCTGCCTGCTTGATATCACGGTCCCTGCCATGGTGATAATAGACTAAACATCTGACACTGCAAGCTACTCCCAATTAAATGCTTTCTGTTATAATATTTTCCATGGTCGTGGTGTTTTTCCAAAGCAATAGGAAACCAACTAAGATAAAATGTAACATTCTACATGAACCCACACATTCATACAAACCTATGTACAACACATATATAGACATAGGGCATAGAAAATAAGATAGAGAGCTAGTGAGAAAGACACCAATGTTAGCTCTGATCTTTACTCTTTCCCTCCCCCCCCACACACACACATACAGACACACACACACACACACACACACACAGACACACTAACACAAACATTCACACAGGCCTGCATGCATGCTGGCACACAGGTCTATGCCTTCTCTTATGAATGCTCACATCTACATATACATAGGCACAATTCAATAAATATTTTTTCAGTATATACTATGCTTTGAATATGATAAAAATCTAATTCTCTTTCTTTTTGATAACTCTGGACTTTTGTCAAGAAAGCTTTCTCAATCTTAATACCAATCAAATAAAGCCCTGATAAGTAAATCTCCAGAATGAAGAAAAAATAGTTCCTCATGTGAGTGATCACTACTTATTATCTTTGTTTCTTTTCGGATTGCCTTTTCCTTTTCTCTAATCATTTTCAATAGCAGTACAAATATCCAGACTGTTTTTGACTGAAAAATATTAGTTGGTCTAGCCATCAGCATAGTTAAGACAAACTAACTATAAAAGTCATCATTTTGGACTCGTACTCTGCAGCCAGTCCCACAGACCCCAGAGGAGGCTATACTCCCAGGCACTCCAGCACACCCAGGATCACAGGATCCCTGGATCCCAGGAACTTGGTCATACCAGGATCTCATGGTCTCAGAGGCAGTTTAACTCCCAGGAACTCGATACACCCAGAATCTCAGGATCCCAGGATCACAGAATCATAGGATCACAGAGACAGCTAGACTCTGAGGAATTCTGATTCAACCAGGATTACAGGAAGACAGGCTCCAGTCAGATATAGCTAGGGAAGGGAGCACTAGAGATAATCAGATGGTGGGAGGCATGGGCAAGAACATAAGCAACAGAAATCAAGGTTACTTGACATCATCAGAGACCAATTCTCCCACTATAGCAAGTCTTGAATACACCATCACACCAGAAAATCAAGACTCAGATCAAAAGTCACTTCACATAATGATGATGGAGGACTTTGAGAAGAACATTAATAGTTCCCTTAAAGAAATACAGGAGAAGCTGGGCAGTGGTGGTGCACGCCTTTAATCCCAGCACTTGGGAGGCAGAGGCAGGTGGATTTCTGAGTTCGAGGCCTGCCTGGTCTACAGAGTGAGTTCCAGGACAGCCAGGGCTATACAGAGAAACTCTATCTAAAAAAAAAAAATCCCTTAAAAATTACAGGAAAACACAAACAGGTGAAGTAAATTATCAAAACAATTCAAGATCTAAAAATGAAAATAGAAAGAATAAAGAAATCACAAAGGGAGACAACCTTGGAATTAAAAAACCTTGGAAAGAAAGCAGAAGTAATAGATGCAAGCATCACAAACAGAATACAAGAGATAGAAGAGAGAATCTCAGGGACAAATGATACCTTAGAAAACATTGAAAAACCAGTCAAAGAAAATACAAAACACGAAAAGCTCCTAATCCAAAACATCCAGGAAATCCAGGAGACAATGAGAAAACCAAACCTAAGGATAATAGGTATAGAAGAGAGTGAAGACCTCCAACTTAAAGGGCCAGTAAACACCTTCAACAAAATTATAGAAGAAAACTTCCCTATCCTAAAGAAAGAGATGCCCATGAACATACAAGAAGTCTACAGAACTCCAAATAGACTGAACCAGAAAAGAAATTCCAGCCATCACATAATAATCAAAACACAAAGTGCATTAAATAAAGAAAGAATATTAAAAGCAGTAGAGAAAAAAAAGTCAAGTAACATATAAAGGATTGCAGAGTTATACCAGTGTTCTCACTAGAGACTATGAAAGCTAGAAAATCCTAGTCAGATGGCATACAGACCCTAAGAGAACGCAAATGACCACTGTCCCCAACAAAACTCTCAATTACCATAGACAAAGAAAACAAGATATGCCACAACAAAACCAAATTTACACAGTATCTTTCCACAAATCCAGTCTTACAAAGTATAATAAATGGAAAACACCAAGACAAGGAGGGAAACTATACCCAAGAAAAAGGAAGAAAGTAATCTTGAAATGTTGAAACAAACCCAAAAGAAGATAGGCACACAAACATAATTCTACCTGTATCAACAAAAATAACAGGGAGTAACAATCACTTTTCTTTAGTATCTTTTAACATCAATGGACTCAATTCCCCAATAAAAGACATAGACTAACAGGAAACAACATTTTGCTACATACAGGAAATGCACCTCAGTGACAAAGAGAGACACTACCACAGTGTAAAAGTCTGGAATACAATTTTCCAAGCAAATGGTCCCAAGAAACAAGCAGGAGTAGCTATTCTAATATCAAATAAAATCAACTTTCAACCAAAAGTTATCAAGAAGGATAAGGAAGGATACTTCATAATGGTCAAAGGAAAAATCTAACAAGATGAAGGCTCAATTCTGAACATGTATGCTCAAAACACAAGGGGATCCACATTCATAAAAAACTGAAGGTCAAAGCACACATAACACCCCACAAAATAAGAGTGGACAGATCATGGAAACAAACTAAGCAGAGATACAGGGAAGCTATGAAAGATATGAACCAAATGGATCTAACAGATATTTATAGAACATTTCATCCTAAAGCAAAAGAATATACTTTCTTCTCAGCACTTCATGGTGTCTTCTCCAAAATTGACCATATAATTGACCACAAAACAGGCCTCAACAGATACAAGGAGACTGAAATAATTCCATGCACCCTATCAGATTACCACAGACTCAGGCTGGTATTAAATTCCAACAAATGGAATGGAAAACACACATACATATGGAAACTGAACAATGCTCTACTCAATGATAACTTGGTCAAAGAAGAAATAAATAAAGAAATTAAAGACTTTTTAGAATTTAATGAAAATGAAGTTACAACATATCAATACTTATGGGACACAATGAAAGCAGTAGTAAGAGGAAAACTCATAGCTTTAAGTGCCTCCAAAAAGAAACTGGAGAGAACTTACACTAGTAGCTTGACAGCACAACTGAAAGCTCTAGAACAAAAAGAAGCAAATACATCCAAGAAGAGTAGACATCAGGAAATAATCAAACTCAGGGCTGAAATCAACCAAATAGAAACAAAAAGAACTATACAATGAATCAACAAAGTCAGGAGATGGTTCTTTGAGAAAATCAACAGGAGAAATTAACCCTTAGCCAGTCTAACCAGAAGGTACAGAGAAAGTATCCAAATTAATAAAATCAGAAATGAAAATGGAGATATAACAACAGAAACCATGGAAATTCAACAAATCATCAGATGCTACTACAAACATTTATACTCAACTTAATTGGAAAATCTGGATAATATAGACAATTTTCTAGACACCTACAAGTTGCCAAAGTTTAAACAGGATCAGACAAACCATCCAAACAGTTCCATAACCCCTAAAGAAATATAAGCAGTCATTAGTAGTCTCTCAACTGAAAAAAGGCCAAGACAAGATGAGCTTAGTGGAGTATTCTATCAGAACTTTAACGAAGACCTAATACTAATAATCTTCAAACAATTCCACAAAATACAAACAGAAGGTACACTACCCAATTTATTCTATGAAGTCACAATTATACTTATCCTTAACCAAGCAAAGAAAGAGAAAATCAGACAAATCTCCCTTATGAACATTAATGTAAAAATACTCAATAAATTTCTTGCCAACTGAATTCAAGAAGACATCAAAATGATCACATACCAAATCAAGTAGGCTTCATCCTAAGGATGCAGGGATAGTTCAATATATGAAAATCCATCAATGTAATCTACTACATAAGCAAACTCAAAGAAAAAAAAAATACATGATCATTTCATTAGATGATGAAAAAGTATTTGACAAATCTCAGCATCCCTTCATGTTAAAAGTCTTGGAAAGATCAGAAACTCAAGGCCCATACCTAAATATAGTAAAAGCAATATACACCAAACCAGTAGCAAACATCAAACAAATGCACAGAAACTTGAAACAATCCCACTAAAGTCAGGGACTAGACAATGCTGCCTGCTCTCTCCCTATCTATTCAATATAGTACTCAAAGTCCTAGCCAGGAGAATAAGACAAAAAAAAAAAAAAAAAAAGGAGTTCAAGTGGGATACAAATTGGAAAAGAAGTCAAAACATCACTATTTGCAGAAGATATAATTGTATATTTAAGTGACCCCAAAAATGCCACCAGACAATCTTAAAGCTGATAAGCAACATCAACAAAGTGGCTGGATATAAAATTAACTCAAATAAATCAGTAGCCTTCCTCTACTCAAAGGATAAAGAGGCTGAGAAAGAAATAAAGGAAATGACACCCTTCACAATAGTCATAAACAATATAAAGTATCTTGAGTGTGACTGTAACAAAACAAGTGAATGATCTGTATGACAATAACTTCAAGTCTCTGAAGAAAGAAATTGATGACTTCAGAAAATGGAAAGATCTTCCATGCTCATGGATTGGCAGGATTAATATAGTAAAAATAGTCATCTTGCCAAAAGCAATCTACAGATGCAACACAATCCCCATCAAAATTTCAAATCAATTCCTCATAGTCTTAGAAAGAACAATTTGCAAATTCATTTGGAATAGCAAAAAACCCAGGATAGTGAAAACTATTCTTAACAATAGAAAGAACTTCTGGGGGAAATCACCATCCCTGACCTCAATCTGTATTACAAACAAATAGTGATAAAAACTGCATAGTATTGGTACAGAGAGAGGCATATAGATCAATGGAATAGAATTGAAGACCCAGAAATGAACCCACACACATATGGTTACTTGATCTTTGACAAAGGAGCTAAAACCATCCAGTGGAAAAGACAGAATTTTCAACAAATGGTCCTGGTTCAACTGGTGGTCAGCATGTAGAAAAATGCAAGTCGATCCATTCTTATCTCCTTGTACAAAGCTCAAGTCCAAGTGCTTCAAGGACTTCCTCAAAAACAAACAAACAAACAAACAAACAAAAACCTAAAACTTACAGAGGAGAAAGTGAGGAAGAGCCTCAAACCTGTGGACACAAGGTAAAAATTCCTGAACCCAATGGCTTATGCTCTAAGATCAAGAATTGACAAATGGGATCTCATGAAATTGCAAAGCTTCTATCAGGCAAAGGACACTGTCAATGAGACAAAAAGGCAATCAACAGATTGGGAAAAGATCTTTACCAATCCTACATCTGATAAAGGGCTAATATCCAATATATGTATCGACCTCAAGAAGTTAGACTCCAAAGAACCAAATAAGCCAATTAAAAAAATGGGAAACAGAGCTAAACAAAGAATTTTCAACTCACGAATATTGAATGTCCAAGAAGCACCTAAAGAATTGTTCAACATCCTTAGTCATCAGGGAAATGCAAATCAAAAGAACACTGAGATTCCACCTCACACCAGCCAGAATGTCTAAGTTCAAAAATTCACATGACAGCAGATGCAGGTGAGGATGTGGAGAAAGAGGAGCACTCCTCCATTGCTCATGGAGTTGCAAGCACGTACAACCACTCTGGAAATCAGTTTGGTGGTTCCTTGGAAAATTGGACATAAATCTACCTGAGGAACCAGCTATACCACTCCTGGGCATATACTCAAAAGATGCTCTAACATGTAATAAGGATACATGCTCCATTACATTCATAGCTGCCTGTATTAGTCAGGATTATTAGTCTTGCACAAACATCATGACCATGAAGCAAGTTGGGGAGGAAAGGGTTTATTCAGCTTATTTGCACATGGTTGTTGATCACCAGAGGAAGTCAGGACTGGAATAGGTCAGGAAGCAGGAGTTGATGCAGAGGCCATGGAGGGATGTTCCTTGTTGGCTTGCTTCCTCCTGGCTTGCTCAGTCTGCTGTCTTATAGAACCCAAGACTTCCAGCCCAGGGATGGCACTACCCCTTTGATCACTAATTGAGAAAATGCCCCACAGCTGGATCTCATGGAGGCATTTTCCCAACTGAAGCTCCTTTCTCTGTGATAACTCCAGCCTGTGTCAAGTTGACACACAAAACTAGCCAGTACAATTGACCCCTTGTCAACTTGACACACAATCACATTACTATTAAGCCTCAACCCTTATGTTTTTATTTATCTCCAAGATCTAAAGTCTCAGTCTTTATATATTAAAAGTTTAATTAATTTAAAATGTCCAATATCTTTTAAAATTTAAAGTCTCTTAACTGTGGGCTCCACTAAAATATATTCTTCTTTTAAGAGGAAAAAATATCAGGGCACAGTCACAATCAAAAGCAAAACCAGTGTCTAGGATCCAATTCACAATATTCTGGGCTCCTCTAAGGGCTTTGGTCACTTTTCTAACTCTGCCCTTTGTAACACATATCTTGTCTTCTGGGCTCCAGATGTCTATATTCCACTGCTGCTGCTGTCTTTGGTGGTCATTGCATGGTATTGGCATTTCCAAAACAATGCTGTAACCAGGCTTTATTAATAGCCTCTCATAGACTGTCTTTATGGTGCCAAGCCTCAACTCCTTTGAATGACACCTTCAGTCCTGGGCCATCAATTACAAACTGAGGCTGCACCTTTACCAATGGCCTTTCATGACCTCTCACTGTGCTGAGCCTCAGCTGCTCTTCATGACTCCTTCGTGCTGTCAAAACCAGTACTACCTGGTGACTCTTACACATTACCAAGTCTTGCTGCAGCACAAGGTACAACCTTGGCTATCTCTGGAACACAACCTCTTTGTGCTCTCAGCAAACACTTCTCAGAAGATGTCACCTCAATGATGTTGGTCTCTTCTTAATCACTGCTAATTTCTTAGCTCCAGCTAACCAGCATCAGTAGTCCCAGTAATGCAAAGTTCTCTCTTTAGTAGTTCTGGTATCTTGTTAATCACAGCTGATACTTCAGCTCCAGCTAACCAGAACCACAGAATCTTTACAGTCAAAACAACATGGCCCTGATAAGAGTCTTTAATCTTCCCTCTGAAATTTTACAAGCCAGGCCTCCTTTTCTGCACTGTTTTCTCAACATGATCTTTCAAGCTCCCACAGACATTCCACAGAGTTCTTAACAAACAGTGGCTCTTCTAGCTCAAAGTTCCAAAGTCCTTTCACAGTCCTCCCCAAAACATGGTCAGGTTGTCACAGGAATACCCCACTCCTGGTACCAATTTGTATTAGTCAGGGTTATTAGTCTTGCACAAACATCATGACCATGAAGCAAGTTGGGGAGGAAAGGGTTTATTCAGCTTATTTGCACATGGTTGTTGATCACCAGAGGAAGTCAGGACTGGAATAGGTCAGGAAGCAGGAGTTGATGCAGAGGCCATGGAGGAATGTTCCTTGTTGGCTTGCTTCCTCCTGGCTTGCTCAGTCTGCTGTCTTATAAAACCCAAGACTTCCAGCCCAGGGATGGCACTACCCCTTTGATCACTAATTGAGAAAATGCCCCACAGCTGGATCTCATAGAGGCATTTTCCCAACTGAAGCTCCTTTCTCTGTAATAACTCCAGCCTGTGTCAAGTTGACACACAAAACTAGCCAGTACACTGCCTTATTTATAATAGCCAGAAACTGGAAACAACCCAGATGTCCTTCAAGAGAGGAATGGATACAGTAACTGTGGTACATCTACACAATGGAGTACTACTCAGCTATTAAAAATGATTAATTCATTAAATTCTTAGAAAAATGGATGGAACTAGAAAATATCATCCTGAGTGAGGTAACCCAATCACAAACAAAACAAAACAAAACAAAACAAAACAAAACAAAACAAAACATGTATGTGCTCACTGATAAGTGAATACTAGCCCAAGAACTCCAAATAACCAAGACACAATTCACAGACCACATGAAGATCAAGAAGAAGGAATACCAAAGTGTAGGTACTTTGTTCCTTCTTAGAAGGGGACCAAAATACTCACAGGAGCAAATATGGATATAAAGTGCAGAACAGAGACTGAAAGAAAGGCAACCCAGAGACTGTCTGACCTGAGGATTCATCCTATATACAGTGACCAAACAGACACTGTTGTCGATGCCAAGAAGTGCACGCCAAAAGGAGCCTGATATGACTGTGTCTTGAAAGACCCTGCCGGAGCCTTACAAATACAGAGGCAGATCTTCTCACCCAACAATTGGAGTGTGCACAAAGTCCCCAATAGAGGAGTTAGAGAAAAGACTGAATGATTTGAAGGTTTTTGCAACCCCATAGAAAGAATAACCATATCAACCAACCAGACCCCCAGAACTCCCAGGGACTAAGCTATCAACAAATGAATACACATGGCTCCAGCTGCATATGTAGCAGAGGATGTCATGCATCAATGGCAGGAGAGGTCCTTGGTCCTATGAAAGCATTATAAATGCCACAGTATAGTGGAATAGAGGGTAGGGAGGTGGGAGTGAGTGGGTGAGTGGAGGAACATACTTATAGAAGCAAGAGGAGGGAGAGTGTGATAGGTTGTTTCCATGAGGAAGGGAAACCAGGAAAGGGGATAACATTTGAAATGTAAATAAAGAAAATAGCCAATATATATATATAAAAGCAAGTCATCATTTTTGTCAAACTAACCTATGATACATTTTTTGAATAATTATTCTTTGATAAATTAACCTTTTTGGTGGACAATCACATATATGTATGTTTCCTTTAAGGCAGAATCTCATACACTGTAATTTTTGTCAGATAACATAAGGTTGCAAATGTGGCTGTGTGACATAGTTTCAGCTGTTGGAGCAAGATCAATCTGAATACTGAATTTTGCTCTTTCTTGTCTATTTGTTTGTTTTGCCTTTTTCTATACCATATCTTTGCTCAAATATAATTCTGGTGAAATTTTCTGGGTCAGGGATTGGAGGCATTCCTTGATAAGGAAGTGGCTCTGATGTCTAATAGGAACAAACTTCTCACCCTTGTGATTCAAGAATTCAACCCAGGCATACTGGGACAAGATATTCTGGATGTGGAGGCTGACTGACTTAGTTGTTTTCTGGGAAATTTAAGCCAACTCATGATGATTAAATTGTACCAGGAAATACTTGAAGAAGGAAATGCTTTTGAGAAACCTGAAGGTTAAGTCATTAAGAAAAATGAAAACCCCAAGGAAAAGGACCTGGATCACGTGGGACAGATATGTTCACAGAAAATACATAGAAGAAAATAGAGGAAGATATAGCTGGTTATCTTGAGTGTAGTGTGAGGTCACATAAGGAGAGATCTCTAATAATAGAATGCTTAATCTAGAAATATTATTGGGGGAAATTGGAAGATATATGTATAATAGAAAAGATGAGGGGATGGTTATGAGAGTTTAGACCATGCGAGGAGGCCATTGATTAGTGAGCAGAACTTTCTGGAAAGTTTGGAGCACGCTGATTTGACTTTTTAGTATCTCCTAACTGAGGAAACTAGGGTACAAACTCTAAGAGATAGAATCCAGGGATCCCTTGGGAAAGTTGCAAGAGGAATTAATACTGCCTATGGAGAAGAGTTTTAAAAGTACTATAGAAGTAGATATTTCTATGATGAGCTTATTAAACTGGATATAGTCATTCTTATGACAATTTTAGCAAATTTAGACAAGCTACAAACATGAACATTATGCTGACCTGTTTGGCAGCTTTCCTTTTCATGCTAATGCTGTAACCTCAAGTTCATGCCCAGATGGCCTGAGATTTAGAGGTTTTTCCAAGAGTTAAAAGTTAATGTATATCTTGCTTTGGCAGACATTGAACTGTGACTTTATTTGAGCACTGTTTTCTGTTGACATAATTACATGGGATTTTTCAGGAAAAACGATGGGTTTGAAGAAAATAATGAAAAGGTTTTTGAATATGTATTGTTGCAAAAAAAGGTAGTGTGTAACCTATAAAAGATTGAGGTGAACTCAGAGAAATAAATTGAATACCTGAAGACAGTCTCTTAGAGCAGCTTCAGAAATACAGCGAGTTTTTTGTCAGCTTACAGTTGCACTTTTACCTCAATTCTCATGGATATAATCCTCGCAATGACTGATGCTGCTCCTTGGCACATTCTGCTGGCCTCTTATGTCTACCAGGCTGACCTCTGACTTACACTGATCTGCCTACTGCTGTTTCCTCAATGCTGCAGGTTGTTGAGAGCAATGGTATTTCAAGAAGCCTATGCTGCACTGGACTTGTACAGTGTACATGGGTCAATATGTATAAACCGAAGGTCAGAACTCTCATGATCCAATCACTTCCAAAGCATCCTGTCTCTGAACACTGAAGCACTCTGGGAAAAGCCTTTAATACACCCTAGGTGGAGAAGGACTTAGGATGGAATCATCTGAGATAGTGACATATTCTGCATTCACTGCACTTGGGAAGTTGGGGTAAGAAGACAGCAAGTGAGTTCAAGTATGCCTGTGGTACATACTTGCTGAAATTTTTATTGTGTTCCATTAAAACTAGGCATTTATCTAGATCTGCCAACTCATAAAAATCTATGAAACTAGCTCACAAAATATTGCTGACAAACTTTTCCCCAGTCTTTCCTCTACCATCTTCTATGTGCATCTTTTAATGTTAGTTCTAATCAGAAAACAGTAAGTACAAATTTTATTTAGCCATATAGCAAGGGCAGCAGAATGCTAAATATTACACAAAATTTAGAAATTCCTATGGGTACCTAATTACTGATTCAGGCAAATAACCCTATAAGATGCCAACGTAAATCTACAAAACACTAACTGACTTCAGCATATGTTCAATGGTGACCTCAGGGTAGCAAACCTCAGCAGTCAGCTCTACTTCGCCTCAGCTTGACACATCTAGTAAGGGACGATGATGTCAGATGGCAGGCATTTTTTAAAGTGGTCATAGCTTAATAGTTAGGTGTATAATCTTTTGGAGTAGCTCTTTTCCTTGTTTTCATTGTAACTTGATCCTCATCCATGACTCAATAAGCATCTGAGAACTTCAAGAATATGCCCCGCTCAAATGTTAAAATGTCACAACCCCCTTGAAGGGAATAAGGCAAGAGATTGCGTTTCATACATTCAAACCATATGATGAAAAATCGTTATGACAGAATTCAAACATCTACATTATTTTAACCCAAGATTTGGATTAGGCCTCTCTGCTAAAACACCCTTAGGTAGTATACACTTAAAGTGACCAACAATTGACCCCTAGAGCAGCTTTGTGAAATAGTTGCTACTCTTTTGGAACTGGTTGAAGGAAAGGTATGTGTATATAAAGGAGACTCAACTTTTCACTGATTTTAACACACTTCACAAGAAAGCCTATTTAAGAGTGATGTAAAAAAAACAACTGTTTTCAATCAGTTCACAGCAGGGGAAAAGATGGTTAAAAAAGAGGGACATGTTACTCTCAGCTGCAATCAGATTAGATAGACAATTCGAGCCGTAGAAGGTAGATAGAGGAAGATAGAAATCTACTAGGTAGACCTCAAAGAGGTCTAAATGTGTGGCAAAACTTTGGGATTTGGGGGTGACTTTATCTGTGACTCACAATACTGAGGATATGGAACCTGAAGAAGCTATCTCCTGTAGCCAGACAGGAACTCCAGAGAAACACCAACATACCCACAAAACTTTCAACATAGAATTTATTCTACCTACAAGAAATGCAAGCATGGGTGTTAAGATTCAGGAATTAAGTTCTCGTTATGTTTTGGGTTTCTTTGTTTGTTTATTTGTATTTTTGTTTTTTGCCATACCCTGAAGAACAGACATACAATATAGGTTTTGATATGGAGGCTCTTTTTTCCAGTATAATTTTCATGTGTGCTAGAGTTTTTTTTTCTGACTTTTTATAGAGATTTATTTTTATTTAAATTTAATTTTTACACCTATTAACAATGTGTGCAGGTGCCCCTTGAAATCAGAAGAGGCTGTCAAATGCTCTCATACTGCAGATACAGATGATTTTGAGACATCCAAAGGGGATATACAAATCCAACCTATCTACAAGTATAACAGTATCATTAATAGTCTTAAAGATTAATGCTAGTCCATGGGATGGGTCTCAAGTTGGACCGGATATTGGTTATCCATTCCCTGAGTCTCTGTTCCATCCCCATGCCTGCATTTCTTGTAGACAGGATAAATTTTAGGTTGAAAGTTTTGTGGGAATATTGGTGTTTCACTGGGGTTCCTACCTGGCTTCAGGAGATGGCTTCTTCAGGTTCCATATCCCCAAAGTTGTGAGTCACAGATAAGGTCACCCTCATTGATTCTTAGGTTCCATCCTTATCCAAAGTCTCTCCTTTGTCCAGCAGAGGACCCCTGCCTCCTCACCCCCATCAAATACAGATTTCCATTCATTTCCTCTCCTCCACTCCTGATCCTGAACCCTCATTCTCTGATTCATTCCCTCTATCCTTGTTCACTCCTGCCATCTGACTATTTTATTCCCCATTCTCAATGAAATTCAAGCTTCCTTGGATGGACCTTCCTTCTTGTTTAGCTCCTTTATGACTGTGTAGGAGCATGTTGTCCTCAGAGAGGCTCCATCCATCAGCTGACCCAGACAGATATAGATACCTACAGCCAAGCAATGGATGAAGCATGGAGAAGCATGGAGAATAGTATGGAAGAAGAAGAGTAAGGACTCTGGGCCCCAAGAGAATAGGAACTCCACAGGAAGAACAAAAGGATCGAACTAACGTGGGTGTTTGGGGCTCTCAAGAGTCTGAACCATCAAGCAAAGAACATATACCAGCTGGACCTGCTCACATGTAGGAGATGTGCAGCTAGATCCTTATGTCCTGAAAGACTGGAATGGAGGCTATCCCAATAGCTGTGGCTTGTATGTGGGACATGTTATACTAGCTGGGATGACTTGTCTGGCCTCTGTGGGAGAGGAAGTGTCTAGCCACATAGAGACTAGAAGTAAAAGGGTAGTGGAAATACACAGGGGGATGAGGGTACCCACTCAGAGGTCACAAGAGATGAGCAGGGTGGTTTGAGGATGGATTGTGGGAGGGTGTAACCATGGGGGAGTCAGTGAGCAGGATGTAAATAACTAATTAAAAAATAAAATTTTAAAAAAGAAAAAGGAAAGAAATCTAACCTGAACCCTCTGTAAGAGTGGGATGGTAGAAAGTGCTTCTCAGTGCATCTCAGTTCCATCTTGAGTGTGTGTGTGTAACTGTGTGCGTGTGTATGAGTATGTGTGTGTATGAGTGTGTGTATGTGTGTGAATGTATGTATGTGTGTGTGAGTGTGTGTGTGTATGAGTGTGTGTGTATGTGTGTGTGAGTGTGTGTGTGTATGAGTGTATGTATATGTATGTGTGTGAGTGTGTGTGTGTGAATGTGTGTGTATGAGTGTGTTTGTAAGAGTATGTGTGTGTATGTGTGTATGAGTGTGTGTATGTGTATGTGTGTGTGAGTGTGTGTGTGTATATGTATGTGTGTGAGTGTGTGTGTGAATGTGTGTGTATGAGTGTGTTTGTATGAGTATGTGTGTGTATGTGTGTATGAGTGTGTGTATATGTATGTATGTGAGTGTATGTATGTGAGTGTGTGTATGTGTGTGAGTTTGAGTGTGTGTATGAGTGTGTGTATGTGTGTGTGTGTGAATGTGAGCGTGTGTGTATGAGTGTGTGTATGTGTATGTGAGTGTGTGTGTGTGTGAGTGTGAGTGTGTGTGTGTGTGTGTGTGTGTGTGTGTGTGTGTGTGTGTATGAAAGTGAGAGAGAGAACGAGAGGCAAAGAGAGAGGGGGGAATATCAGAGGTCTCTTCCCTTCAAAGCTTTTGGCAGTAAGCCTAGTTCTCAGTCTAATGTATTGTGAAGATTTGGGGCTGGTTCTCCCTTGTGAGGGTCACAAATGTACTTCTTTGATATGTGTCATCTGAACAGAAAAAAAAAAGTCTTTTGAACCTAAAAATGTGGCTCCTTTGTTTTTTAGGAGTTTCATATGTAGTCTGAATTACACTGGAAGTTCTCATGTTCTGTTTCCAACCTTGTTGAAAGCAGAAAGTGAAATCCAGGAGACATTGCCTTATCTTCTCCAAAACTCCTTTCCTAGAATAAAATATTGCCCTGGCTTCTGGGATGAGATAGAAAACCAGCAATGAGCTAAAGGTGTCAAAGTAAACTAAAATAGTAACAATAAAAATGACTGCATCCTGAGATCATCTAGAACATCTAGGTAGGAAAGCATTCCCAAATAAGAATACTATGATGTAGCCCATGGTATAAATACACACGCAGTGAGCAAGCCAAAGGTTAGTTCATTCATGGAGAGGAGCTCAGGTGGGCCTTGCAGCTGGCGCTCATTGAATAGGAAGGACAGGCAATGTAGTATGACTTCAACAGGGACTTTAATGAACATATATATTTTAGACCCTAACACAGAAGACATGAGAAAGTTCATAAATTATAGTAATTAAAGCACTTAGCCACAGCCCTGAGCTTGCTTATTATAACTAATCATGTAAGTTCTATTTGCACTGAGTGTCTTGTTTCTCTCACCACCAACAACATGATGCTAAAATACAATCAACTGGCCAGTTTCATTTCTAATGGGCTTTTGTATTGGATTTTCAATGGCTCTATTAAATTATTAACAACACATGAAAATTTTCTTCTTACTTTTAGGAAGCAAACATATTCTGGCTTTATGATAACAGTACATTTTATAATGTTTTGAGGTGTGAAGCTCCTAGGTCCTCTTTGGTGTGACACTTCCTTTTTCTCCATGAATCTTCAAGGAAAAAGTTCCTTACCATCCACTAGGTGATGGTGCTCTCAGTTAGGAAATCTTTCTATAATTACTTTTACAATTATTTTTTTCATGAAAAAGTAGTTGCTAATATGCTATTTTAGCCCTCTACTTTTGAATGTTATTTGCTTGTTTTGGACAGTACATTGGATTGTAAATGTTCCATTGAGTATGTGGAGATTAGAGGACAATTTCCCTGGGTCTTTAATCTGCATCTGCCAAATAAGTGCTAGGAATTGAACTCATGTCATCAAGCTTGGCAGCACATGCCTACTGAGTACTTCTATGCCTTAAAATTTAGACCACTTTATTTTAATTCATAGAAGTATTGAAGTATGAAGTATGAAGTATCCATTGCATATTTAAATTACAGTAAAAGGAAAATTGCAGTTGGCATTTTGATTCAGAAAGCAATGAATATTCCAAGGACTGGGATATGTAGTATAAATAGAAAGGGAATCGACAATGCTGTGTCCAGAAGGTGGAAAATCTTCTCTATATATCACTGATGTCAGAACTGAAGAGAAAATAAAAAGGAGTGGAGACTAATGCTACATCAAAATCATTCAACTGTAAAGTCTTTAACATTCCCACAAGCTTTCTCCATGTATTTTTAATTATGTGCTTTAAAAATGTTTGTAAGTGAGATAATTCCAAATGACTTCATTGTTGTCAGATTGAAGATTAAATATTTTACAATATTTTTGTTATGTTATTCAGGTAAATTATACATATGCTTAGATTTTTTCTGTGCTGTAGTTTTTCATATTGATAAGTTGGATGCTTTAACACTCAATAACTCTGTTGCATATATTGATAGATTTATTGCTATAACATAATGCCTGACAAAACAACTTAAGGCACAAAGGATTTATTTAGATCATAGTTTGATATTATAGCCCATCCTGGGTGCACAAGTCATGACAGCAGAACTTTAGGAGGCAGCTGACTAAATTGCATCCACAGTTGGAAAGGAGAGAATGAATGCTGCTTAGTGTCCAGCTCACATTCTCTGATTTATTTATTCCATGTCCCTGTCCATGGAAGGGTGTCACCCATCATTATAGTGGTTCTTTCCACTATAGTTTCATAAAACTACAAACTACCTCACAACCACGCCCAGTGAACTTTCCTATTGGTGATTATTGACCTTGTCGGTAATGAATATTATCTGTCAGAGACATGAAGTGGGTTATTAGACATATAAACACATGTGTGAAAACCCAAATATATCAATACGTCAAAAGTTACGAGGCCTTTGACTTGATTTGTAAAAGATGAAAGACTTAGCTCTCTGTCAATATAATGAAAATTTTAATTAAAGCAAAAGTGATTCATCGATGCTACTCATAATGCAATATAATGAAATATGAAAGCAAAGCAAAAGTGCGTTATTTAAGCTAACCACGATGCAGATATTTTCAATTGTTTCACTCCAGATTTCTAGGGAAACAACATGGTATTAACTTATAGGTGAGCAAGGGGATATGAAAAAAAAATGACTGTAGCAGTAAAAATTATTAGGAAGTGTTTAATCCACTCCTCAGCAACCTTGTAAGTAAATGCCCTGTTTGATAAAGTAGCTCATGTTGAGAATGGCCATTTGTGAGCGATACCAGGGATACAAAATGTTTTGCTTGATAAAGCTGCTAATGCTGATGGCCAGCAATGATCTGGCTAATATTTCAAAGGCTTGGGGAAAAGAGACTCAAGAGAAGAACTTAAGTGTTTGGAAATAAAATACACTCATTAAATGTTATCCTCTAGATCAAACTAATGTGCAGTAGTGTTGGAGATTAAAAAACCATTAGAAGCTAAGACTCATTAACTCCAATGTAGATGTCATGTACAAGTCAGTATGCTTGAGGGTATTTTCTAAGACATGATCTGTGTTGAGCATTGTTGATTAGGTTACAGGCTTTGCCAAATATGTGTTGAAGTTTAATTGTCACTAGGGTAATATTAAGAGACATGACTTTTAAGAAGTTTTGAATATATGGGGAACTGTTCATCCTTGTGAACATAAGAATTGATGCCCTTATTGTGGGATTGGATTTGGTCTCTTTGGTATGTTCATTCTTTCTTTCCCTGTCTCTCTGCTCCCCATTTCACTTCTCTTTCTTTCTTCTATTCTCTTCCTCTTCCCTCTTCTCTGATCCTTTTCCTCTCAACTCTCTCTCTCTGTCTATCTCTGTCTCTCTGTCTCTGTCTATTCTCTCTCTACTGTTATTCTCTGCTTCCTGTCCCCCTTGAGTGTCCTCTTTTTCATCAGAAGATAGGTTCTACCATGGAGTGACGTAATCGGAAGGCCCTCACCAGATGCTGGCCTCTATCTACAATTACACAAAGCAGTAAGTCTGTTTTCATTAAAAACTACCTCATATGTGGAATATTTTTTATAATAGTATAAAACAACAAAGATGAGGCACATATTTGACCTCATGGAGCAAATAATTTAACACAGATAGACACACATACACACAAAAAGTCATCTCATTACTTCTTAGTGTTATAAAACCCCAATACATACATAAGATCCAAACAAGTGGCTGCTGAGATGTCTTATAGTATTAAAAGCACTCATGGACCTGCCTCTCAAGCTGAGGTTTATCCCTGAAACCCATATAGCAGAACAAAAATGACTTCCTCATGTTTTCTCCCAAATTCCACATGAGTGCAATGACACACATGTCTTGAGGTTTTGTCTTTTATTGTTTTTTTATAATGCTAAGTGCAGACCCCAAGACCAGGAGTCTGCATTTAGCCTCTGGGATCCTGTCCTGAAGTTAATTCTGATTGGTGAATACAGATGCCAACAGCTGTGCAGAACAGACATAGTTGGAGTGGAAGTTTCCCGGATTTGGAGAGAGACAACCATGATAAGGAAAAGGAAAGAAAGAGCCATCATGGAACAGAAGAAGACTATATGGGAGGAAGAAAGAGAACAGACATTGGGTAGAGGCCAAGGAAATATGGCCTAGAGGGTTATCTAATTAGAGTTGAGAACAGCCCAGATGGAACACAGTAATAGTGAGTGATAGCTTGGGGTTATAGATTGAAAGGGAGATTCTAACAACATGGATGGTAGGGAAGCTGTGCTTTGAAGGTGTCATATTGCCTTGGCTTTTGTTGATTCCAGTCTTACAAGGATCTCTAGCCATCTGCATTTCTTTGGTTCCTGGATGTTCCTGGAGGTATTGGGAGGGGAGATAATTTCTATGGTGCTGGTGT
Organism: Montemys delectorum; assembly: GCA_019843815.1. Classification (NCBI taxonomy): domain Eukaryota; kingdom Metazoa; phylum Chordata; class Mammalia; order Rodentia; family Muridae; genus Montemys; species Montemys delectorum. The sequence continues at coordinate 4,661 of JADRCD010202555.1, read as the reverse complement.
GGCAGGCCTCTGAAGGGTTATATGGTACAGATCAACAGGTCTGTATGGGTCAGTATCCACAGGTCTGTATTGTTCAGAAATAACAGGTACAATGAAGATAGGCAGAGGGGTAGTGGAAGAATGGTGGTATGCTTGGGCTAGGAGGGTTTTCAGAGCAGCTAGGTGTGCCACAGAAGACTCAGTGAGCAAGAAAAAAGGATGAAGGTAATAAGCTAACCTCTACAGTTCAGGGTCTTCAGGTCTGAAGAAGTTAGGAGAAGAGTTGGCAGGAGAATGGAGGTTCCCCTGAAAGAGTAGGGTGCTCAAGGGCCGCTTGGCTTGCTCCAGAGGACTCAGAGAACAGGAAAGATGGGTGAGGAATGGGAGGCCTACTTCTATGGTTCAGGATCTGCAAGTCTAATGAAGGTGGGAGAAGAGGTAGTGTGTGAATGCCCTCATGAATCTCTTTTTTTTCTTTTCCTTTTTTTTTAATTAGACATTTTCTTTATTTACATTTCAAATGTTCTCCCCTTTCCTGGTTTCCCCTATGGGGAAAAAAAACCCCTATTCCCTCCTCTCCCCCTTCCCCTGCTCACCAACCCACCCTCTCCTGCTTCCTGGCCCTGGCATTCCCCTACACTGGGGCATAGAGCTTTCGCTGGATCAAGGGCCTCTCCTCCCATGATGTTTGACAAGGCCATCCTCTGCTACATATGCTGCTGGAGCCATGGGTCCCACCATGTGTACTCTTTGGTTGGTAGTTTAGGCCCTGGGAGCTCTGGGGGTACTGGTTAGATCATGTTAAGAAAAGCTGTGAAAGCACTGAGGAATGAGGACAGCTTGACTAGAATTTGTGTACTGTAAAACAGCCTAATGATGAAATGCAGTAGGCTGCCTCAGAGACAGGAAAGACAGAGAAACTAAATTATGTAGATGATGATTAATATTTTAGTTATTGACATTAATGACTAAAACTTTATCCACAGAGATAATAAAATGACAAGTATTTGTTCACAGATCTATTGCCATTGATTTAGAATGGCTCATGATAACTGTGTAACCATGAAATAAAGGTCACTGTTTTAGTACTATTTAATATGTTTAATATGTTTTAGTGCTATTTTCTGTCATAAAACAATATATCAGAAATAAATATAAAGAATAATTTTGAATTACTTCAATAAATAAATATTTCTGAAAAGTAAACATTTTATTTCTTTTCTCATTTTCCTGTATGCATAAGTGTGTGTGTGTGTGTGTGTGTGATATACATGTATATACATGAGTATATGCATGTTTATGTGGGAGGTACATGTGCACATGTTTGAGCATGTAAATGAAAGCCCAAGGTACATATCAGGAATGATCTTGGATATCTCTGTCCCTTATTCATTGAGAGAGTGTGTCTCATGAAAACCATCCCTCACTGATGTGGCTAAGTGAAGTCCAGCTTAATTGCCTCTGCTTTTCAAGGTTGGAAAGACAGAGCATAATACTTATTGATAATTTATATGTGTGTGCTCTGGAGCCAAACCCTGATTCTCATGATTGTGAGTCAAGTGTTTAAACACTGAGGCATCATACCTTACAGCAAATATTAAACAAAAATCAGTGAGTAAACTTTTTCCTACCCAGTATTCAACTGTTCTTAGAAAATGAAATACAATCTCAATGGGTTCTGAAAAAGGTTTACTACTGAAAAACTAAAAGAATTACATGATTAGGGAACAGAAGAAAATTAATTGTGGTGTGAATATTTATAATTCTTCACTTAAAATAGGTCAGAAAGGAAGTCATTCTTGAGTGTGGATGAAACAGAGATTCTTTCAGTTTCATCATTTAAGCAACAAATGTCTAACAAAGCAAAGCATCCATAAGCATACATACACGTGCACTCTTGCACACACAGACACAAACACACACACAGGGACACAAACATACATACATACACAGCCAAAGACACAAGAACAATGAAGACACTAAAAAAGCAACATGATAGAGGAAATACAAATATATTTCCTCCAACCCAAACAATAAACAGGCACACAAATAACCACAGCTTTTGAGCTCAAATACCAAGTATTTCTGAATTCTTACATGATATATTCATCTTTCACACACTTAGAGAAGGAACAGTTTGTAGTGTTGTAAAAGAATGCAATCCTATCACTTTTTCACAATTTGAATAATCTTAAACTATAGTAGGTTAAAGAAAACAAGCCAGAAATACTTACACGAGTACTACAAAGTTCTGAAAACATAGACGCTGACAACAAAACTGGAGGTTCAAAAGGATAGAAACAGGTGTAGAGTATTAGAGGTATCAAGATGTTGGTTAAACGTACAAATATTTGATTAAATAGGAGGAATTATTTCTTCATATCCACTCTTCATTAAAATGGAGATATTTGATACTTGTACATATCTGAGGATTTCTCCACTGTTTAGATTTAGAGTGTGCGTGTGTGTGTGTGTGTGTGTGTGTGCGCACACACATATTTGTGCATCTGCATGTGTGTGTATGTCCGCAGCTGTCATAGAAGCCAGAATAAATCACAGAATACCCTAAAGTTGGATTTGCATATAGATTTGAGATACCAGTTAAAAGTCTCAAAATTTCTAGGACAATGGTCTCACTACTAGTGATAACAAATAAGTGAAATAATGACTATTTTAACTAGGTTAATTTAATCCCCAATATGTATGTTTCTTACAGTGTTTATATTATCAAAATATCATAAGAAATACATTTAACTTTATTCAACTAAAATTATAAAAAGTTAATTTATAGATATATTAGAATAAATATTAATATTTAAAGAATTAAACTATTCAAAAAGTTTTATACATTATAAAATTCTCATAGAGAAGGTCATTATTTTGTGACATGAAAAATGTCATGAATAAATAAAAGTAAAAAATGGAATTTAAATTTATATTAAAATAAAATATGGAACTAAGAAAAGATTAAACAATATGAAATATAAATATCAACAATTTTAATGTATCAAATAGTACATCTTATCATAGAGTAAAACATTAAAAGTTTTGAAGACAGGTGCCACAGACCCAGAGCTGATCCTGTTACATAGTGCTCCATACACAAATACTGCCAGGAGAGAACTGGCCTCCCAGGATTGCTGTAAAGCTTGTGAGGACAAGTAAGGTCACCACTTCTATTCAAGTTCCTGGCCCAAGAGGGACCCACACAGAGCCATCAGGACACAGAAACCAAGGAACAGTTGGGGAGATGAGCCTTCTGGTTTCTGTCTGTACCCTGGAGCTGGTCCTGTGCCACAGCTCTCAATACCCAAATTCCTTCTGGAAAGAAATGGTCTCCCAAGAGTACTGACAAACAGACTTGTAGGAGAGATAAGCCATATTCAGAGGTAGCAAGACCTGCTAACACCAGAGATGGTGAGAGGCAAGTACAAGAACATAAGCAACAGAAACTAAGGATACTTGCCATCATCAGAACCCAGACTTCCTAAGACAGCAAGCCCTGGATACCACTACATACTGGAAAAACAAGAATTTTATTTAAAAATTACATCTCATGATGATGATAGAGAACTTTAAGAAGAGCATAAATAACTCCATTAAAGAAATACAGGAGAACACAAGTAAACAGCTAGAAGCCCTTAAAGAGAAAACACAAAAATTCCTTAAAGAATTACAGGAAAACATCATCAAACAGATCAAAAGCATCCTTGATCTAAAAATGGAAATACAAACAATTAAGAAATCTCAAAGGGAGACAACCCTGGAGATAGAATGCCTAGGAAAGAGACCAGGGGTCAGAGATGAAATAATCACCAAAAAGAATACAAGAGATAGACAAGAGAATCTCAGGTACAGAAGATATCATAGAAAACATTGATATAACACTCAAAGAAAATGCAAAATGCAAAAAGCTCCTAACCCAAAATATCCAGGAAATCCAGGACACAATAAGAAGATGATACCTAAGGATAATGGGTATAGAAGAGAATGAAGATTCCCAAATAAAAGGGCCAGTGACTATCTTCAACAAACTTATGGAAGAAAACTTCCCTATCCTAAAGAAAGAAATGTCCATTAAAATACAAGAAGCACACAGAACTCCAAAAAGATTAGACCAGAAAAGAAATTCTTATTGACACATAATAGTCAGAACACCAAAGCACAAAACAAAGAAGGAATATTAAAAGCAGTAAGAGAAAAATTTCAGGTAACATATAAAGTAATACCTATGAGAATTACACCAGACTTCTCACCACAGATTATGAAAGCTAGAAGATCCTGAGCAGATATTATACAGATTCTAAGAGAATACAAATGCAAGCCTAAACTACTATAACCAGCAAAATGCTCAATTACCCTAGGAGAGAAACCAAGATATTGCATGACAAAACCAAATTTGAACAATATCTTTCCACAAATCTGGCCCTATGAAGGACAAAAGATGGAAAACATCAACACAAGGAGAGAAACTACACACTAGGAAAAGCAAGAAAATAATCTTCTTTTAACAAACCCAAAAGAAGACAGTCAAACAAACAAAAAATAACATCAAAAATAACAGGAAGCAACAATCACTATTTTTTAATGTCTTTTAACATAAGTTAACTCAATAATCTAGTAAAATGACATAGAAGAACAGACTGGATACATAAATAGGACTCCTCATTTTGCTGTATTCA
>JADRCD010202554.1:0-30398 GCA_019843815.1 Montemys delectorum | reverse complement strand
AGGCATTTCTATTTATTTGCTTTTACATTATTTCACTGAGTAGCTGTGATGGGAAAATAGGGGTCATATATTTAATAAAACCCCTTAGTAACATACGGCATTAGTGTTTCCTATGCAATAATGTAACTGGGGTTTCCACTATCACCTAGCCATGTAGAAATGTGAAAGAGTGCACAAATCCGTCATACAAATCAAACCGAAGGTTATCAGCTGTGTCTACCCAACCAAGCAAATCTGACAAAGCTGTCAATTTGTAACTAATTTGAGTTTGAATCTTCTTAGGCTTAGAGATTCTGAAAAAAAGAAAAAAATACCCAATTAGATTCCCGGAAAAGCTTGTGTAGGCTGCCTGCTCTAGCCCACTTCTCTCTGTACGCTTGCTGAGGGGGATCTGTTAAAAATGACAAGTAGCTCAGGTGAGAAGTCTACTTAGATAAGGGCACGAACCTTGAGGAGCTGGATGCATGTGTCTGCAAAGAAGCTGACTTTCTGTAATGGATGTCTTTTTATGCGCAGAGAAGAAAGGTGTAGCTCAATAAATACTCACAGAATGGGAGTCACTGAACCTCTTGAAGCAAGTGATTGAAGCTCAGGATAGAAGGAGCCTTTTAAGGATCCTGATTATACTTCTCAGCACATCATCAATATTCAAAACAGGAGGATGTTTTTGGAGTCACTTTGAAGCTGCTGAATTCAGTCTTCGGAAATTGGATCAATTAACTTGTCTTGTGTTTTTCCATATGATTTTGAAATTATTCAAGTTGTTATATATTATATTTATTAATTGTCATTAATTATAGTGTGCTTAAGAAGAAAATTACATCATTCTTCAAATTGAAACATAAAGCTATCATAATATGATGACCTAAATTGGGATGTCCAATATGTGTCTGTGGGTGGCAACGCATTTGGACAAACATAAACTATTAATGTAGTTTAAAATATGCAAGTTTTGTGTGGAAGGTTTTATTTTGTAATTTGATACATGGCTTTTGAGTGTAACTTCACTGGTGATAGCGTCTTATCAAAATGTCACCTATAAAATAAACATATCTATGTTCTTATTATGTATGCACATGTATGGATTTAGTTTTATAGTACTGTGTCTTTTCTAGTGTGTTATCCCTTGAGCACAGATGTTCAAATTGGCACCATCAAACATGACATGCTTTCACAGTACCAAGGGAAATGTAGATTATTTTAAAAAAAGATTTAAATGCTTTAGTTTTAATTCTGTGTGTGTATGTGTATGTGTGTGTGTGTGTGTGTGTGTGTGTGTGTGTGCACATGTGCATGTGGCATGTGGACACATGAGCGCAGGGGAGCTAAAGACACTGTCAGATCCCATGAAATTGGAATTACAGACAATTCATGAGTTACTGTGCACCTAAGTGCTAGAAACTAAACTTGGATCCTCTTTAAGAATGTCAAATGTCTTGATTGTTGATCATCTTTCTAACTTCTATTATTATGATTATTATTTTTAACTCAAGCATGGCTTCCACAACACCAAATACAAAAAAAAAAAAAAAAAAAAAAAAAAAAAAAAACCCTAAAACTATCGATAAAGGAAGACTGTTCAACAGAAAGTAGTAGAGAGGTGACTACTTCTTTTGCCGGCGGAAAGCCACTCTGTGTATGTAAGTAGCTGGGATTCTGCACTCCTGTGCAGATGAAAATCCAAGGAGGCATACTGTGTAGCATGCCACTGAATTTGACACAAGTCAAAGATTGATTCATAAGAACAAAATATTGGAACAGAAAAGTGTCTGTCATCTTGACAAATTTCTTTTTAAAAGTTATAACACAAATGGATTATCCTGTACAAGCTAGTTATGTGGTAGCATATCTAATAGCAAAAAAAAAAAGAAGAAGAAGAAAAAATCAAAGCCAGTTAGTGATGGTGAATTTGTAAGAAATACACTGAGAGTCTGGCAGATGTAATAGGTCCAAAGGGGAAGACAGAATATTTTAAAAAATCAATTTGTCTTAGCAATCAATAGCTAGATGGACTGAAGAGATTGGAAAATCTTTTGAAAGACTTTGAGAGTAGACACGCTGATTTTGAATTTCATGCTTTGGACATAGATGACAATGCTGACATTGCAAATAAGGCTCAGAATGCCATTTCCATTAGAGGTGCTGGTCATGGGTATGATGTCACTGGGGAATGGATTATTTAGTGCCATTAAAAGACATGACTCAGGGCTGGAGAGATGGCTCAGTGGTTAAGAGCACTGACTGCTCCTCCAGAGTTCCTGAGTTCAATCCCCAGCAATCACGTGGCGTCTCATAACCATCTGTAGTGGCATCTAATGTCCTCTTCTGGTGTGTGTGAAGACAGTAAAGTGTACTCACATATATAAAACAAATCTTTAAAATGGCTCATGAAAAATGAAAAAAAAAAGTTAAAGCGATGTCTTTCTCCATTGTTAACATATCTAGGGTAATTACTAATGGTGCCTTGGTAGTGGACGGTAAACAAGTGAGACTGGTAATGTTAATACATGGCAATAAAATTACGACTCTCACTCACATTTCATCAGTTATCATCACAGAGGTCATCACACAAATTTGTATAAGAAATTATTAAAAATGAAAAACCTCTACAGAGTCTCATTGGGCCTGTGAATTTCATAAAAGTCAGTTCTATAAATTCTTCAAAAGTGTCCATGCGGCTGATGTGTCCACTTCCTTTTCAGAAATAAAGTAACTAAGTGAAGGGTGAGCACAGGAAGACTTCAAGGTTGGCAACCTCTTGTCATGTGGTTTATGGTTTATGCGATCAGAGCTTAAATTGAATCTGCCTTACATTTTAGTGGGTTTAATTATTTCAGTGAGTTATAGAGGTAGCTTCAAGTGGAAGATCATCTTATCAAATACAAAGTTTAAATAGTGAGGACCTTCCAAATGAAGCAGCAATTATGAAGAGCTCAGATTAGGACAAATGATTTTATGGATGTTGACACATTAGTTAAAGACAGCTCTATGAACAGTGAATATATGTAGCATTGGTTTCTCATTTCACTCAAGAATTTGAGAAAAATATCATTCCTAGTTAAAAAAAAATCAACATTTTGATTTATTTGTAAATTCATTCATTCAAATGGAATGCATTGAGGTGCAAGCCGGCATGCAACTTCAAGGAAAACTTGATTAGGCCTCTTAACAAGGCTTTCAGAGCATCTCCGCTCCTTTAAAAAATATTCACTTCACACTCACGCCTTATTCATGCCATTGTTTTTAGGCAGCACTCACATCTGTAAGCAACTGTACTACTCAGTTATTAAAAAGAATGAATTTATGAAATTCTTAGGGAAATGGATGGATCTGGAGAATATCATCCTGAGTGAAGTAACTTAATCACAAAAGAACACACATGCTATGCACTCACTGATAAGTGGATATTAGCCCAGATGATGGGAATACCCAAAGTATGATCCACAAACCACAAGAAACTCAAGAAGAAAGTGTGGATACTTTGTTCCTTCTTAAAAGGGGAACAAAATTCCCATGGAAGTTGTTGCAGAGACAAACTATGGAGCAGAGACTGAAGGAAGGACAATCCAGAGACTGCCCCACCTGGGAATCCTGTAAACCTTCTTCCCACCTTAATTTTTAAAATAAAGGCTAGAGCCTGTGATTGGGCAGATAAAGGGAGGGTGGAGCTGAAAGTGGAGAGAGAGAAGGAGGAGGAGTGGTAGAGAGGACTGCAGAGGAGGAGTTGGAAGGAAAGCATTCTCAATTGCATTCTATATGCCAATTTGTATACATATGGATGACTGTAGTCTTTACCCTCATCGAAAGTCTTCTTTTTGTAGCAGATGGAGACCATCCCAGAAATGTACAGCTGTTTAAAATTCAGAGAATAGCTGACTGTGAGATGCGCATCCCAAAGTTGATACATCTACAACACAACCCTGAATCTTAGGCTTAGGGAGCATCTTGGAAGAGAGGAGAGGATGATCTTAAGAGTCAGAAGACCAGGAAACCTGCTATGAGATATTCTGGACAGCAGGAAACATGCACCCATGGGTTTTTTTTCCCTCCAATAATTTTCTCCAATTATTTACATTTAATTAATAAAGTATTTTTATTCACTTTTTATCCTGATCATGCCCCCCTCCTTCCTCTCTTCCCAGTCCCATCATTACAAATCCCTTTCCCACTTGCCTCCCTTGCTTCTCCTCAAAGAATGGGGAACAACCTGCCTTGGGACATCTAGTCCCAGCAGGGCTAGGCATACCCTGTGCACCTGAGGTACAACTGTGCAGTCTAGGTAGGGGGAAGGGAATCAAATGGCAGGGAACAGAGACCAAGACAGCCCCAGCTCTGCTTGTCAGGGGTCCCACATGAAGACCAAGATACATAAGTGTAGCCCCTGCATGCTCTCTGGTTGGTGGCTCAGTCTCTGTAAGCTCCCAAGGGCCCAAGTCAGTTGATTCTGTAGGTCTTCTTGTGGATTTTTTGACCCCTCTGGCTTGCTCACTTCTAACCCCGCTCTTCCACAAGACTCCTCTCCATGGGCTCCCATCCCATTCCCATACATGATGTCCATGCTTGTTCCCTTCCTTACCCTTTCTCTCATGAAATCTTAATAACCTGCTCACCTAAGCTATACCTATACAATAACAATATCAGTTGACATTCCAATGTAGATGACTTGTAGGGCCTCACCCTTAGAGTCAATTAATGGATGTTGAGAGATAATGAATCTATCTTCTCCAGGGAATGAGCATCTTACTAGACTATCCAATTCCAAGTGGTCACTCCTAAACACTTACACATATGAGCAATGCTAAATGGGCTCAATGGGTTATATGTATTCACTCCCACCCACACATGCACACATATGTAAAAATTTATAATTAAAGAAAAATGTATGAATTTGAGTAAGAGTGGGTATACCTGGAAGGACTTGTGGAGGGAAGAAAGTGAGGCCAACTGGTGTAAATACATTGATCCTGTATGAAAATCTAAAAATAATAAAATTAAATAAATATAAAAATAAACAACCAATAAAATTGTTCAAATAGAATTACACATAATGGGTAGGTACTGTCACTCCCAGAAGACATTGGTTACTAAGTGTAAATAGCAATTTAGACCCTTTTAGGGAGCTCAACTTTTGTCAATGTGTATTTAATATGTGGTCCAAGAAAATTTGTATTTGCTCAAGATGGTTATGAGAGGACAGGGATGACTTTGAACTAAGTGATGGTTCAATTCTACTTTGAAATTCAGAAAATTAGTTTTTCTAGGCATGGATAGCATATAGTGGTTGTCTCATTTCTAATCATTTTTTTCTTTTTCTACCACAAAGTAAAATCCTTACATCTTCATGTACATAGTATGCATTTTAACTGATTTGATTAGTGAACAGCTTTTATTGAATTTTTCCTCTGTCCACCTCTGCTTCCTTTTATTTTATATCTAAGGAGAACCACTTCCTATGTATAAAAACTATGTTATCTTTAGCCCATTAGAGTATGTTCTGTGCTTTGATTCTGAAAATGATGTAGACACTGTTTCAGAAGCAGGACCTGAGTTTCTAACCTCTGTTGAAGAACATGCAAGTATTTATAATGCAGATATTTCTATGCTTCATCTTTGAGTCCAATATTTATAGCTTCTGTGAGATATGAGATTAAAAAATAAACATGCAACCTATGATTCAAGAAAATATCTAATGTGCCTCATAGACAGGGCATGCATTTTTACTTTTTATTAGAACATGAGCAAAAAGAAAGGAAAGCAAGGAGCAGAAGATGTATTGTGCTACTGGGTGCATTGGTTTATACAGCAGTGCTGTGCTTTGTCAGCTAAAAATGTGTGGAGGGATCTGGAAGACAAGGAGGCTGCTTATGCATGAACCAAGTGTGGGGAGGAGAGAGCCAGGCGAGTATCTGATAATGTAGAATCTCTGAAATTATGCTGTTTGTCTGTGATATGAGGTCACTTCTAGAAGCAAAGGCATCCTATTAGGCACCACCACAGGGGAGTGAATTAACTCAAAGATATATGGCATACTTGATAAGAATGCCACATATGTGAGTTTAGTTATGTGTGTGAGCTGAGCTTCTGTAAGTCTCCAGGAGATCCACATCTTATAGCAAGTCAAGATGCATCTTGGAGAACTTTACCACAATTATTTCAGGCAGGGTCTTTCCTCATTCTGCTTTAATAATGAGGATGCAGTGTTGATAACTTGTACAAAGTGTTGGTAACTGATACACAATCAATGATGGTAACTTATACAAAGTCACACAAGGACAGAGGTATCATCTAGGTACCTATACTACAATGCTCCAAATTAGTGTTTTGAATATCTGAGAATATTAATTTTCACATCTATTTCATATGAAATATTTCTTTATTTTCTAAAAACATGATTTTCAAAAAAATGTGGAATAAGTACAGTTTAAATGTTAGATGAATTTTTAAGAAGAGTTGAAAGTAAAATATTTCATATTCTGCAATTAGTCTGTGCCTTCTCTTTGCCAAGTGCCCATACCCCTAACCAAGTACTAAAGAAGTGAGCCTTGCAAATTTAGAGATGTTTATTGACAGCCAATTGTATGAAGCCTGTGGGAAAAGTCAGCAGTTTTTAAATGAAATGGAAAAGATTTAGAAAGAAAACTCTATTACAAAATTGTCAACTTTTTGCTTACGGTAAAAATCTTATAGCATGCTAGAAAACATGTTACAAATGAGTGCAGACCATCTCTAGATCTTTGCTCTTGTGTTTATGCCTGAGGCTTTTTTATTTGATCATTATTTTATTAATGTAGTTGAACCAGTGTACAAGGTGGTGAAAGCTGCAATACCTGTGGTATAAAGTGTATGGTCTGAGGAATGACTTGTTTCCACCCCTATCCAGGTATCATACATCATAGAAGTCAGTTTAGCATGGCAACAATAATATACGGTTGAGGGCTAGGAAATTTTTCAAGAAAGCAAGCATAGCCAAATTAATCCATACAGGAAGACGAGATTTGCAAGACAGGACAATTCTTCGCCATGTGAATAGGTATATATCATCATGTCCACACTTCTAGCTTTAAAAGTATGCAATAGATAGTATTAATTTGTAGTTTAGAGAATATATTATAGCTGGTACATTCAAAATATCAATATAAGGATAAATTGCCTTCTTAATTTCAAAATTAAGCATTGAAACTTCTACTTTTCCTTTGCTTTAGTTATTGTTACACATATATGTGTGGAAAAATTAAGAATATATAAATATAACCTGTTAGATCCACTTGGTGTTGTTTTATGACTGACTACTTGTTATCATATAACAGACATGGTACCAGGTTAGTAGTTCTTTATTAAAGGGATCTATAAAAACAAGGACCTGTTTGTATGGATTGAAAGACTGACACATAAATAAAGGTATGTCTTAAAATTATTAGATGAATAAAGGAGCAAACAGGTGTAAATAAAAGGGGAATTTTGAGTTCATACTGCCAGTGTGGGAGCTCATTCACATCATCTAAGGTGACCCTGAAGCAGAGTTAGTTTTTTTTTTTTTACTTAATTTTTTGGTTTTATTCTTCTCTCATAATATTACATCCCAACAACAGTCTCTCCTCTCTCCCAGTCCCTCTCCCTTAACCTTTTCTCTTCCACAGATCCTCTGCCCCTCCTTTTTCCTTCAGAAAAGGGTAAGATTCCCAGGAAATACAAACCAAACAGGGCATGTCAAGCTACAATAAGACTAAGTACCTTCCCTTATATTGGTGGTGATGAATGAGGCAACCCAGGAGGAGGAAGAACAGGCAAAGGAGCCAGAGACAGGCTTTGCTCCCACTGTTGGTTTTCCCAGAAGAATACCAAGATACACAACCATTGCTATGCAGAGGTCCTAGATTCGACCATTCAGGTTTTCTGACTGTCAGTTTAATCTTCGTGAGTCTCTGTGAAACCTGGTTAGTTGATTCTGTGGATCATATTTTTGTGGTGCCCTTGACCCCTCTGGTGCCTACAGTCCTTCCTCCCTACTTCACAGGTTTCCCCAAGCTCTGCCTAATATTTCCCTGTGGGTTTCTGTATCCATCAGTTGCTGTATGAAGGCTTTCTAATGATAATTATTCTAGGCTCTGATCTATAAGTATAGCAGAGTATCATTAGGATCATTTCATTGACTTTTTTTTTATTTATTCATATTTTGCCAGTCATGTTTGTTTTTATCATAGATCTCTGGAAATGCTAGACTCTGCTTCCTGGATGCTATGAACATAATTGAACAAGTGTACTTGTAGTAGGATAGAGTATCTTTGGATACAATATCAAGAGTGGTATATCTGGGTTTTGAGGTAGATCTATTTCCACATTCTTTGAGAAACCACAATATTGATTACCAAAGTGGCTGTACAAGTTTGCACACTCATCAGCAATGGAGGAGTGTCCCCTGCTACACATCTTCACGAGCATGAAAAGTCATTTGTGTTTTTGATCTTAGCCATTCTGTCAGTATACGATAGAATCTCAGAATCATTTCTTTAAGTGTTTCTTACCCATTAGAGAGTCCACTGTTAAGAATTCTATGTTTAGAGGTGTACCCCATAATACAATCTATAAAGCTTATCTACGTGGCATTCTTCTACATGCTGATCTCAAGTTAGACCAGCACCGTTTGTTGAGTATGTTTTCTTTCTTCTACTGTATAGTTTTGTCTTCTTTGTCACAAATCTTTGTCTATTGGGATGTGGATTTACATCTCTGACTACAATTTGATTCTGTAGATCAACCTCTCTGTTTTTACGCCAATACCATGAGGTTTTTACTACTAGACTCTGTAGTGGTGCTTGAAATCAGAGGTGGAGAGACACCTTGTGGTGGTTTGAATATGCTTGGCACTACTAGGAGGTATGGCCCTGTTGCAGTAGGTGTGACTTTGTTGGAGAAAGTGTGTTACTGTGGGGGTGGGCTTTGAGATACTCTCTTGCTGTCTGTAAGACAGTTTTCTTCCCTGGATGCTTTCAGATCAAGATGTAGGATTCTCAGTTCCTTTCCCAGCATCACGTCTTCCTGGACATGCTACCATGCTTCCTGCCATGATGATAATGGGCTGAACGTCTAAAATTGTAAGCCAGGTCCAATTAAATGTTTTCTTTTATAAGAGTTGGCTTGGTCACGATATCTCTTCAGAGCAATGAAAATCCTAAGTAAGACACCCCCAGAAATTATTTTACTGTGCAGGATTTTTAGGTATCATGTTTTTGTTTTGTTTTTTTCCATACCAAGTTGAAAATTGTCCTTTACAAGGTCTGTAAGGAGTTGTTTTAAAATTGTAATGGGGATTGTGTTGAATTTGTGAATTGCTTTTGGTAAGATGGCCATTTTAACCATGCTAATTTTACTGATCCATGAGCATGGGGGATCTTTCATTCTTCTGATGTGTTCTCTAACTTCTTTCTTCACAGTCTTGAAGTTCTTGCCATACAGTCATACTGCTCTTTCCCTTGCTCGGTTAGAGTTACTCAAAGATATTTTATATTCTTTACCACTATTGTGAAGAGCGTGAAAAATGTGAACAATGTGCAGAATGATTTTTTTTCTGATTTCTTTCTCAGCCTTTCGTCATTTGCTTATAGGAGGGTTACTGTGTTTGTGTTGTTATTATGGTAGTGGTTTTTGTTTTGTTTTGATTTGTTTTGTTTTTTAGTTAATTGTGCATCCAGCCATAACTCTGCTTGTGTTTATACAGCTATGGGAGTTCCTTGGCTTCTTTTGGTTGTGGGAGTTTTAATAACTATTTCTATTTTCTTATTAGTTATAGGTCTTTTTAAAATGTTTATCTGATCTTGATTTAACTTTGGTAAGAGGTATATTTCAAGGAATTTGTCCATTTCTTTTATATTTTACAATTTTATAGGGTACAGATTTCTTGAAGTATACCCTAAAGGTTGTCATATTATTAATCATTAGGAAAATGTAAATAAAAGATTACAATATGATAGCATATTGTATACACCCAGGAATGACAAAAAAGCAAGGCAGACAGGAAGAACTAAGATGAAAGCCAAGATCTAAAGGTACTGTAAGCTCTGCCCTGGATGGTGAGATTGTGCAACCAATTTCTGTAATGAATTATCAGTTAAGCATTGAGCTTTTATAAGACCTAGCAATTGTACTGCTAAGACACAGCCAAGAAAAATGAAAAATTGATGTCTGATCAAACTTCTCAGGACTCACAGTACAATGTACGGGGGAACAGCACTTTTTGCACATATTCCATAGAAGGAGAGTAATGACTCCTATGAGTTTTTTTTTAACCTTCACACATGCACTATGACATGTGCATACCTGCACACACACGCACACACACACAGTAATAATGATGATGGTATGCTTTAACAAATGCTCACATAAGCACTATTTAAACTATAAAGAAAGGAAGTAACACAAATGTTCACGAACTTCTAGTTATGAAGGAAAAGTACAACCCCAGAAAAGGACTCAATTCAGGTGTTATAAAGAATGGAGCCCTAATTTCATGGATACACTTTGAACACACAGTAAGAAAAGTAATGCAACAAAGCAGGCAACTCAATTCTTGATTCTGTGGAAAGCTAAGGGGGTACACTAAAATTAGCACAATGGCTATTGTTTTTAGCAAGAAAGAGAGCCATTGTAACTGAAAGTTGCCAAATACAGAACATGGCATGGGATCACAGGCAATCTTTCCACAGTGCAGCAAAGGGAGGAACTCCCATGTGTCTTTATTAAAGGGTACCATGTGTGGTTGTAGATGAATGAACTAGACACAGAGCATCCTAGGTAATTAATTATGGGATTCCTCCTATGGGTCTTGAAAACAGTGGTAAGTATTAAGAAAGGTATTAGAAAGTCAAGCTTTGTCATTTGTGTCCATAGTCTTAATGTTTAGTGGTTAATGTCCTAAACTGTTTACTTTGTATAAATGTTGACAACTTCTGTGATGTTTGCTTCAGACTGTAAGTCAGGATTATATTTTCCTATCATGTCTGTTATGGCTTCATGTATCCAGTGTCTTACTTTATTAAATAAAATGCCCCTGATGGGTAGACCCATGAAGACAGAAAGTGAATTAGGAACTATCGAGGACTAGAAGTCAAGGTGGGTCATGTTTATTGACTGTATATACAATCTTTCTTATTAGATTGATGAGATTAGGTGATTATAATTGTTATAAAAATCTTCAAGGATCTCAAAACCTCTTCAATATATGTATGAAATATATGTTCTTTAAATAACATATTCATGAACCTTTTAAAGTGACTTACTCATCACTTTGAATTTACTTGACAACAAAATATTTGGGTTACTTCTAGTTAAATGAGAATAATCTAGTTATATCCAATATGATTATTATCTATCTATACTACTACTACTACTACTACTACTACTACTACTACTACTGCTACTACTATGTCAACTTGGGAAAATGGCTTTTGCAGTATGATTGCTCAAAGTGATTTCATGTGCATCTATGTGATTTGGGCAGGCACAATATATCAGATGATCAAGGTAGACCTCCTGGGAATTCAGAGAACAGTTATAGTATGATAACAAGAGCTAGTGTGGAGAGGCACGAGATTTTTGTGCTTACAGATAAGCACCAGGAATGTTAAACAATCAGATTGCCTCTTCAAGGGAGGAGATGTATAACCTGTTTTCCACCCAGAGGCCTGGGAATATGTGCATAGCCTGGTGATCTGACTCCCTAAGACTCTTATGGTTATCTCAGTCATTCTCCCTAGACCATAATCTTGAGTATTGTTTCTCAGTCAATAGAACTCATCCTTTTGGGAGATGCAGCATGTAACTTATAGTTTGGTAATCTTCTTGCTGTCTGTATGACAGAGACACACCAAGTTCTCCCCCAGGCCCTTAAGATAAACCTACTTTGCAAAAGGCTTTTGATGAGTCATGCCTTAAGATTTATTGTGCACATGGGTTTGAGTAAGTCGTTACCAGGAAATATATTTCCAAAATTGTACTATATTTACATATGCCTAAAATAAACAGCCCAGTGTCAGACTGTAGAATTTGGAACCAAGACTGAGTCACGTTGGACTGATTTTCTTCTTGCTTCATTCCGATTGACACTCTGGGGGTCCTGTATTTGAAGAGCGCCACCCCCAGCCTCTCTGGATGGATTTGCTTTGCTGCCTTTTGGAAAGAAGTACAATGTAGCTCTTGGTTCTTAGAAACCCAATTGCTTTCAGAAGTTGATACACTGAAACAGACACTCAGGACCCCACAGTGAAGTAACTCCTAAGGAAGCCACTGCTGGTCTGCAGGACTAAGTGTACACATTCACAGCTGCACTCACATGGCACCGGCTTTTGCTGGCACCCAATTGGCCCTCTAAAAAGTGAGGGATGGTTCCCACTACTGGTGACATTGTTTCTAATAGATAAAGGGCTGAGCAGTCTTGATTGAGCTGCCTGCTCAGTGATAGTAAAAGGAGATAGACACCATGTGAGTTCATTGTAGAGTCTTTGCTTTCCCCATAAACTTTGGCTGCAGCAAGGGTCCTATGAATGGCTGTTCCTTCACTTCATATATCTTTAGATATCATCTCAACTTGTTTGTGTCTAGCGTTCATCTAAGAAGTTAAAATTTCTTACTCTGCAAGTTTCCCAACTCTGTCTGAAAATCAAATACATGTCTAGCTGTGTTTGATTTCTGAGTGATAAACAAAGCCCAGATTCTGCTTTATTGGACATATCTCATAAACCAGACAACAGAAATGCAAGAATAATCTTCATTTTAAAGATGGGATAAGTAGGGCCAACTTCCCCATTTGTACAACTACTAATGGCAAAAGTCTGGATTTATGAATAGTTCCAGTTGATCATACTGCAGGGCCATTTTTCTAGTTGCTGAACTCTTTTAGATGTTCTGATGATCTTAAGGCATTAGCATCATTGATTCTGGCCTGCATAGTCATTCTTTTGGACTCTTAGCTCTTTGAACTGAACTAACATAAATGCCCTTGTGGTACCCTGAGTGTGAAAGTCGGTTTATTGAAACTCTAGGAAGGCTAAATACCACTGCCGTCTATCCTGCTTCTCACCCACGATAATCACAGTGTAAATCCACACAAGGCTGGGTTTGCATTCTCAAGCCATAATATCCTGTGAGATACCTGTATGTAAATTAGTAGGGAAATGAGCTACTAATTGCAGTGTGGATTTTAGTCTTTAATAATGGAAAATTTTAACTAATTTTCTGGTAAGTGTTGAAGACAACTGCTTTTTATAGGAAAAGGCCTCCACTGTTTCTTATTTGTATCTGTGTATTGTAATAAAAAATACAGGTACATATAGATAAACACAGGAAATGTATTCTCTTACCTTAATATTAGAGCTGTATTAAAATTTATGAATTGAAAATTATTGTGAGCAGGGATTATTATATTTAATATCATGTTAATTTTTTTTACATTTAAATGTATCCATTCCTTTTCTGAAATCTGAGATACATACTCTTTGAGATATAGACATCTGACTTTTCATGCTGTGATAATTCTGTTTTTAAAGTATTTTTATGAACTCAGTTTTATTATTTAAAAACCAAGACAATTACAAATATTCTTCATTTTATAGCCAAGGACACTGAGGCTAAGTCAAATTAGATGACCAATTTGTTCCGTGACTAAATAATAGTTTGAAACATGCAGAGACTTCATAGGTAGAAATCTATGCAACAGCCATTCACACATTCATATATCACAGAACATTAATAATACCTTGCATAGTTAGTGGAAAATGTCATCTAATTCCACTCCCATACCAGAATGTCCACGAAAATATATCCAATGAGATGCTGTTACAAATAGCAAATTGTTTTACATGTATCTTGCTTTTTTAAAACTATTTCTTGTCATGTCCAAACAAATAATGATAGAATAGCCCTCAAAAATTCTGTTCTAAGCCACTTCTTTAGCCACAAACATAGAGTCCAATAGACAATGAAGAATCTGTTCATATCTGCTACAAATTAATATCAGAGGCAATGCCAGGCTATCCATCTCCCAAGGTTGTATGATAGGGTAGAATGTGCCCTGGGTTTGGAGTCAAAGAGATTAGATTTCAAAGTTTGCCTGTGCCTATCTTGGCTTTATGACTGTGCTGGTTGGTTTTGTGTGTCAACTTGACACAGGCTGGAGTTATCACAGAGAAAGGAGCTTCAGTTGGGGAAGTGCCTCCATGAGATCCAGCTGTGGGGCATTTTCTTAATTAGTGATCAAGAAGGTAGGGCCCCTTGTATTTGGTGCCATCCCTGGGCTGGAAGTCTTGGGTTCTATAAGAGAGCAGGCTAAGCAAGCCAGGAGAAGCAAGCCAGTAAGGAACATCTCTCCATGGCCTCTGTGTCAGCTCCTGCTTCCTGACTTGCTTGAGTTCCAGTCCTGACTTCTCTGGTAATCAACAGCAATGTGGAAGTAAGCTGAATAAATCCTTTCCTCCCCAACTTGCTTCTTGGTCATGAGGTTTGTGCTGGAATAGAAACCCTGACTAAGACAATGACTTTGATCCAATTATTTAACATTTCTGAATTTCAACTCCTCCATAATAATATGTATAATATTATTAGTCCCACTGGCCACTTCTTAAAAGCCTAACAGCATTTTCAGAGGCCTGGCCTGACTCTGCATATGTTCTTGTGAATGTTGGCTTCTTCTCTGCTCTGCTCTGGTCCCTTAAGTTCAGTACTGGTCTGAGGTGGAATTCAGCATCAAGTGACTTGCTGTGCCACAGCTGTTTATGTTGTCTTTAGATGCTGTCAAATTCATAAAGTGATATTCTACATATTCATGAATGCTAATAGGGCTTCAAAGTTACAGAATTTCACTTCCAAAATTTAGATCTGGATACCAACAAGAATTCCTGCAAATATCTGAATTATATTAGCCAGATGGGAAAGTCACCAAACACAGAAAGAACTTTTTCTTCTTGCTTGTCTTTGGTCTAGGGATCAGTGAAGCTGTGTGCTATGCAGGTCTGCATCTGTAGATTATAGATATCATGGGCTTTCATCATTATTGCCTTATTGCAGGTCATACTCGTGTAACTGCTGAACAGTTAGGCCTTAACCACTCTATTCTTTGTAGTGTACAAAATAAAATTTTATTTTCTTTACATTCTCTGAAGAGCTAATTCACTCACACATACTACAAGTCCTCCTCTGCTATAGCCATGGCCAATCTTCCACAATTCCTTTACTCCTGAAAGTAGAACACAAGGAATGTTGTTTAGCACATTTTCATATTATTTTGCCTGTGCTTGGAATGTGAAACTTGAAATATTATTTTTCTTTTGAACTTATTTATTATATACACCTATAATACTTGCTTATTAAACATTTAAAAATGTTTTAATTCTACAAATGATTAGCAAAGATAAAAGAACTAAAGTACCATTTGAGTTTTCTGTAGTTGCAGCAAATTACCTGGAATTTAGTGGCTTAAAACAATCGTAATTCATTTTCTTGAATTTCTGGAAGCTAGAAGCCTGAAATGAGTGTAACCAGATGAAAATTGTCAGAGTTTCAATGTCCCTGGATGATTTGTGGCCTATGTGCTGCAGCACTCATGACTTCTGGTATTCCTGGATTTATGGGCACATCATTCTCATCTCCTCGTGTTTCCATCTGTGTAAATAGCTATGTTTGCCCTGTCTTCCTCTTACATGAGCATGCCATGTTTAAGCCTCTCTCAGATAAGCTGAGGCAGTTTTTTTCCTTAACATTATATCTATAGAGTCAATAAAATGAGGTAAAAGCCTAAAGCTTACTATCTGATCTTTTTGAGTATTATATAAGCATTGTAAATAGTTTCAAAGAGAGAAGTGTAACAAAGACCTTCAGTTGCATTTTTGTCTGTTTTCCTGTAGTGTAAATCTAATTCATTATCAGCTGTATCCATCTATTTTTTTTCTGAGATCAATTCCACTGCGTATTGGATTAATTAATTAATATATATGTATCATGATCTTTTTAACCTATAAGTTTAGATTTAGAGTTTATAAAGTGAGGTGTATGTGAGTATAGATTTTTATAATATAATGTGCCACGGACTGGGTTCATTGCGGGGGACCTCTTGTTCTGTGGGATGAGAGTTCTGGTCAGGTGGACAAAAAATTTGGCGAGTGATAAACAGAGTCGATACAGAGAAGTGTGGGATCTGAATATATTTCTCAAAAATAGCATGAGGCTTTTACAGTCATTGCAAAGAGAAAGAGAAATCTGGCAGCTCAGTAGTCGAGGTACATCTGAGGCCATCTAAAACACACTGGGTCTAAAACAGCAGCCATCTCCTCCGGACTGGTGCAGCACCCCGGGCTCTGAGCATGCTTGGGCTGCTTGGGTCTGGCCAGAGTCCCGGGGGCTGTGGGTGCGCCAGCCAGGAGGACAGAGGCTCAAAGCTCGAAGAATCTTAAGTCACGAATCTCGAATGCTGATTCTGCACAGTCTCTCACACACACACAGACACACACACACACACACACACACACACACACACACACAAACACACACACACACTCAGCTCAAGGTCCCGCCCATCCTTAGTAAAACGCCCACTATGCTAATCTGGGCTAGTAGTGATTCAGCTATAGTAAGTGACTGAGAATGAGGATGTTAGTTAAACTTGCACTGGGATTGTCAATGATCACTCAGCAAACTACAATGCCCTATTCCCTTCGTTATTTCCCTAACAATGCCAGGGTCAATTAATCTAAATGGGTGACATCTGCGAAATTCCAGACCGAGAATCAGCTCAGCACCGATTGATTAGGATTAGTTGGAGCATTGTGGGGGTCCGGAAACATCGTTCAATTTAGTTGGGCTATAATGCAATATTTCTTAGGGCACCTTTATGCCTGAATAAAGAAAGCATGTAGATCTCTCCACAGACTTTAGCAGAGACCACTCTGGAACACATCAGAACTAGGAGATGTTAGCAACTGACCACCTCAGGAGACTGGCTCTCTGTGAAGCATATGCCTCAGGCCTATGATCAGGTTTTTTTAGACCTGTCATGCATATACAACTGAAGTAGATGAGTGCTGCGTGACAATAATGAATCTAATACTAGGCATGGATAAGATTGTAGATTGAGTATTTTGTCTCAGGATGTAAGATACCAACTTGGCACCTTCCTTGGGAGATCTCTCGAAAGTTCCCTAAGTAGAGTTCTCAGAAGCATTAAACAATCCATGATATACTAAGAGAAGCTGAAATTCCAGGGTTGTCATGGAAGACAGTAGGGAGGGGAACAAAGTGACTTAGATAAAAATTAGACACATTAAATTATACGTAACATGTAAGGCAAGAACACTCAACAGAGGGTTATGTTCCACAAACAAATCTAGAGGATACAGTGATTATTGTAAAGACATTAGAAGAGGGGGCACCTGCATGTCTCTAACATTGCCTGAGAAGACACTACTCTAGAAGCTGTTACTGATACAGAAGAAGCAGAGACCTACTGAATTTTGAGATGAGAGAGCGGTAAAATACCAGGGTTAAGATGTAGCATGTACATCCTGACTTGAGGAAGCAGTTACTTTTATCAGAAAGTCTTAGGAGACTAATCGGCAACTGAAAGGAGAGTATGAAAGTCGGCAGGGAAGTCATGCATGGTGGCTTACAGAGATCCTCTTCTCTGGCATCAGGAAGGAGGAGGATGCTGGGAGCAAAGTCTTTTGTCAGAGTGGGTATGTTCCAAAGAAGATTAAAAGCCAGGTACCTTCACGAAGTCACACTAATATGACTGCCTGCACGTGAGCTGAAATTGTGTGGACAGGAGAATGCCCAGGGAGTCTCAACCCTACAGAAAGAACTGGATACAAGTAAGGAATGCCGAGACTGGGAGAAATAGTGTTCTCCAGGGAAGAGCACAGCAATTGGTTATCCATTGCTAGGTGGTCAGCCCTAAAACTATGTGTGTGGATAACATTACACAGACTGACCAGGCTATATTTAGGGATATGAATTATTGAAAATATGGTCATAAATTTGAAGGAGATATATAGGAGGATATACAAAAGGAGTATATAGGACGGTTTTGAGGGAGGATGTAATTATAATCTCAAAAAATAAAAAAGCTCAACTAATATTAGCTTGTTTTGGTGAAGGCTAATAGGGAAAGAAAAATCTTTTCAAAGTAAATCTTATCCTAACTGCTAGCCGGTTGCCAACTATTAGAAGCTTCAGGAACTGTTTCAATTTGGACTGCTATCTCCCTTGCCGGTAATATGAGGTGATCCACACTAGGGAACAATTAGAGGAACTCTATAAGAGTCTTGATATATAGGTTCAACAACATGGGATAGGTCAGGTCATATTTACTCCAGGTCATATTCATTCCAGGGCAAGCTAAGGCATTGTAGGGCTGCTCCAGTGAGACATCTCACTCTCACCAATCCTGCTTTATCCAACACTTCCTCAGATAGTGCTACCTACTAGATATGTAAAATCAAACTGCATCCTACTGCCTACATCATAATAAAGCGAATCTCCAATAGACGCTGAGAATACTCAGGCTAACCTTTCACTGACAAGAATTAAAATTCTTCCAATCTTCACTCTGAGAAGACACTTCCAAGTTAGAAGATTGGAATCCTGGATGATCAGGAGAGAAAGAAAATTCGACTGAATGCCAGTGTCCTGCAGAGGCAGTGGTAGGTACCACTGTTCCACCAACAACTGCCTATATAGTGATTTCTGGTGCCTATACAGTGATTCTTGCATGCAGACAGAAGGAATGCCAGTTGTTGAAACACATACTTGGATTGTTAAGGCTTATTGTACAAGAGAGTATGATAGCTTAGAACAGTCCCACATCTAACACCTTTACATAATATCAACAACCTTCTGAGAGTTGGAATTTGGGGGATACAGCACCATGTTTTCCTAGCCTGTTGGGTGGTGTCCTCTAACCAGTTACTACCGTTTCCTTGTGGTGTTGACTGTCTTCTTTGGAACCGTGCAGGAATCACGTGATTCTGAATTCTTTCACCCACACTCCCTATACCACTGAAGCGAGCCAGTTTAGTTAGGCACTTGTTGCCGCTGCCTGGCATTTGTGTCCAAAAGGGGAATGAATTTCAAATGTCTCTTCCCATTTCTACCTCAGAAAGTGGTGATCTGAATAGCTTTGCTGTCCTCTGTCGTAAAGTGTCACAAGCGGACATGTCTCTGTGTCACCCTCAGTGATACCTCAACTCAGAGCCTCAGGCTGCTATCATTTTATAGCATCGAATCGGGTTTTTATAGGTTCCTATTTGACAGATTTAAAGTCCATCAGCTCCTGAGGAAAATTTATCCAAAGGGCCTGAAGATGAAAGGATTCACTTGTCAGCAAGCAGTGAAACATTTCTGCACAGTCTTCAGTGGGTTACAACCCGTAAATCTGTCTCCATCTTTACCTTCCATGTGTGTGAAATTATGCATGCTTCTTTTTTTCTTTCCTGTCATGTTGAATTATGCACTCTGTGTTATAGATAGATCAACCTTTCTTAGGCAGCTAACCGAGCCAGTGGAAGACTGGGGTATGTTTTATTTTCCTGTCAACCTGGTCTGATTCACTATTTAAGATGACATATACTCAGGCATCAGATAAAAAAAAAAACTATATTAAGTAAATGCAAACTGTGTTCCATCATGACCAATGAGATGTAATTGGTGCTATTGACAGCCCTTGGCACTGCATCGACCGGAAGTTTGATTTTCCTATCAGGCTGAAATCTTGATGACATTTTTCTTTCACTTCAAATATTTGGCTAAGGAGAAATCATAAATTCAAGTTTTTATACGGAGCTATGGTACTTTTCTGAAAGAAGTATACATGCTATCGACAGCAACTCAGTAACTGACACCTGATGACTATTAAGAAGTATTGACATTTCTACTTGGTGGTCCTCTGGTCCTTACTTATCATTTGCTTTGACAGAAGAACAAGCACTTTTTTAAAAATATTCTCATAAGGCCAGAATGTCAGTATACCCCGACACCACTTGCTCGCATGCTGAAGGCTAAATGTACTATCACATTTAATTTGTGCAAAACTCACATGTTAGACAAGAAGACCCCCAATTTTCACATGCAGAAGGTAAGCCTTACAGTGTTGACAAAACTCCTTGAGGGTAGACATATTTATAAAATGGGG
This sequence comes from Montemys delectorum, assembly GCA_019843815.1. Taxonomy (NCBI): domain Eukaryota; kingdom Metazoa; phylum Chordata; class Mammalia; order Rodentia; family Muridae; genus Montemys; species Montemys delectorum. Next base: position 10,231 of record JADRCD010202554.1, on the reverse strand, counting down.
GCCCTGTGCTGCTATCTGCCTACACTGTTATATTTAATCTTGATGGAAATATATAGCAGCTAATATTATTCCCATTTTTTCAGGTAATGAGAAACTTCCTCATGGTCATGTGGCACCCACAGTGTCACAGACTCTATTAGATATGTCTGACTCTGGAAACACTGTATTCTGTTTGCAAGTGACTCAGTGATGGAGTGCTCTGTTCAAGAAGAACCACTTACTTGTTTCTCTATGTGTCACACACACACACACACACACACACACACACACACACACATCAATATCTAATCTCTTCAACCAAACTTTGAATATTCTATAAGCTGCAGTTATATATTATATGTTTTGGAGTTTTCTATCACACATTCCCAGTGGAAACATGTTTTCTGTCAGCTTAAACATTTTTTTTAACTTTCAGTTCCAACAATAATGAGTTATTCCAGTAAAATGTATGCATTTTCCTTCTGTTCAAATGAAAGTTGGACTTTCTACCGTAAAGGAAATTTACTATCATCCACCGAACGTATTTATTATGGACTTGTAATGACAGAAACAAGAAATATAATTGCATGCCCCAGGGTTTTTGCTTAAGGGAATTGCAAAGATTTAAAACCAATTGAACCAAAGTGCAGAACACATACCGTTAACCTCACGGTACAGAATAGTGAGAAAACTAGCACCTGATTCTTGCTATATACAAACTCTGGCCTGTTAACCTCTTAAACTAAAGGAAGGTTATAAATAGCCGTTCGTTATCACTAGAAACAAAGATAAAGTCTTGTACCCTCCCCTGTGCCCAACTCTGCTGTTTCCCAACACAGTGACCTTGGCATGCCTTTATCTCTTTGGGCTGTCTCTAACAAGATAATAGTAAGACAACACAAAAATAGCTTTGAGTACAAGCCGGGATGTTCATAGCCCAATTAGTCATGAGCTGTGTCTGAGAAAGTGTTTAAGGCAAGAACTATATGAATTGCTCTTGTTCTCAAGTACGAGATTAGAGGAAATCTTAGCACACTGTTCTGTACCAACATGTCCCCTGGGCCCTGCACTCTGCCTTAAACTTACTCCTGAATTTTTACTGAAGGCACATCTGACACCCAATACCAATGGTTGGTGTTAACTGTAATTACTAAATATGGGACCTTAGGGTGATTTCTGGGGCTTTTTAATCTGCACATATATGCTGAAATGTTATCACATCTGCTTCTCACTCCTTGCTATGCCACTTCCCCTCACACTTATTTCCTAACACATTCTCTGCTCAAATTTAAGTTTTTATTTCTCTGATTTGAGACAGCATCTTGTTACAAAGTCCACAATGGCCCTGAATGCTCAGTTCACCTTTTATAGCTTCTCAAGTACTGAGAAGATAGTGCACCACCGTAGCCTCAAATTAATCTATCATTATTACATATGACATGTAACACATATATGATTATATTGTATTAATAAACTATATTTCAGAAAACATAATTTTATTATAATATATATTATATATTCCTTGAAATGAAATATAAAAATATGTGTAATATATAATTTATTAATGTAATATTAATATTAATACTTTATATGTTATACATAAGGTTATGTATATAAAACATGACCTGTAAATTTTAACCTACTTAATCATTTCCATCCAACTTTTATACATGACTACATGAAGATAGAATTAACTCCCTCTATAGAAACACAAGTCCTATTTAATTCATCATACTGCTCTGGATACTGAGTTACTTCAGTGTTCAGAAATAGTTTCTTATGTGTTGACCTTTGCATATGTTTATCTAAAGAAACTACATTTATCCTGGAAATGAATCTCAAAATCAGATTGGTTCTTCCATCATTTTTTGACACATTTAAGAGCATGAACCCAGGTTTCTTCTATTACTCTATCCTTCATTGTATTTTCTTTCTCCGTCCAAATTAGTGCTTGAAATAATTCAAAGCATAGTTTTGTCTCTACACATAGATTGCTCTATTGTCCCCATCTCCCATGTACATAATTATCTGATGTAAAAGCTGCTTTCACTGATAACGCAAAAGGTTTGTATTATGACAAGAAAGCTAGTAAGTTTTGGAATAACAGAAATCTTGTAATAATTGAAGTTTGATATTCCCAATTTTGTTAACAGAGAGGATCTCATTTTGCTTATACCAATCAAAGAATAAGATCATCATGGTCCCTGTCCTCAAATAATATCGCTTCATTTACAAGAGTTCTGTAGGCCAAGTTTTAATAAGTATGCTACAACTGTTAGTATTTTATACACTTGGATCTTAAGTTTAATGCCACTAAATTGAGCTCTGTAGCTTTGGGTGAAAAGTCTTGATTTTGGAATCTTATTTTCTAACTTGTCTCACAAATGGTTGTGTTACATGGTGTAGAGTACGTATCAAAATGTCTTGTGTACAATATGATATGGCCACTGTTCCTACTGAATGAACTAGTACACACAAAAGTGATCAGAAATGAATAAAATATTAATTTAGGACACCCAAATAGTTCTCAACTTCTACCCACTTCTATATGACCTTTGTGCTGCTATGGTTAGCTGCAGGTCTCTAAATGGAACCACAGGATTCAAATAATTTCTCCATGAGCTTTGTGAAGTTGGGATCTGTTCTGTGAAGGTATATTTTTCCCACTTACTCAGAATGAACACAGATAATTGATATTGATTTGAGCAGGCATCTGAACCACAGATGCCATAACTCATAAAGGCTGTCTTCCTGCCATAGAGAGAGCAAGCTGGCTGAACTCTAGCAAGGAGCATAAAATAAGATATTTCTAATTTTCTTCAAGGAACAACTAATTCATAATAGATAAGCCCAATTACATCTCCATTCTGCACTAATCTAACTTAATAAATAAAATATCTTGTTAATGAAACCAGTCCTTCTTAGAACATGGATTGATTCTATAGGATGTCATCGTAGATGTAACATGGTCATACAATTAGTGAAATAAATCAGATATTGGCATTTGTAAGCATATACAAATAGAGAAAATATTCTTCGTGAAGCATTTGAAAGAGAAAATGGGCAGCTACCAAGGCTCATGTCTTCTTTCTGGCACCATGACTCCATCTCTGTGTAGACACAATATTTTGAGTTTCACCAAGAAAGGGAAAATTATAGGTAATGAGCTGCTGTTGCTCTTTTGTTTGAAAGACTATTTGAAAAATCAATAGTTACATAAGTAGGAAAACTGGGGTGCAACTTGACTCAATGCCACGAACCTCAGGCATCTTTCTACTGTTTCTATTATTGTGGAAAGTTCTTGAGAAAACATCACTGTGGAGTCTCCTGGTAGGTGTTTCTCACAGAAGCACTTTGGTGACTTATTTTTTTAATCAAAGTTCTCTTCAGTACAAACAAGAAGTAATTAAGTACTTGATTCACTGAACATGACCTTTAGACTTTCTTTGGATTTATTCAATCAAGAAAATTTCTTTCCTAAATACATACTTAATTTTAAAAATTCAATGAAAACAGGATAACGACAATGAGTAATAATAAAGAATAGCAACAGAGAAGGGTTTGGTAAAACTGGGTATAGTTCAATTCTTGTAACTTAATAGGCATCATAGTGTAACACTGATTATAAACAGAAGGGGTAGGTGGTGGATTGATCTCCAAAGGAGTATGCACAAACATACTACAAGAAAATTCCTCATGCTAGAGACTGAAGTGAGGAGATGGGGCATGGAACAGAACTGGGTGCTTCTTATTTAAAATGAAAGCTATGGAGCTGGGAAGATGGCTCAGTGCATAAAGTACTTGCTATGTAAACATAAGTAAACTAACTTGAGTTCAGAGCCTCTATACCCCTGTAAAAGACTAGTATGGCTGCCAGATCCTATAAGCCCACCTCTGAGAGATGGAGATGAGCAAACCCTCAGGCTCACAGGCCAGACATTCTCACAAAACTCTGTGAGCTCAATGTTCAGGGAAAGACTTAGTCCCCTAAAGAAATGTACAAAACAATAGAGGAAGATAACTGAATTCAACTTCTGGTATTGGGTATTACATAAGAGTACACATAAAACACACACACACACACACACACACACACACACACACCAGCCTCACTTCAGAGTGATTTATTATAATGGAAAAATTGAAAATGCAGTGTTTGACCTTCTTGGATCTTCCTCTATGAAGGTAATTCAGTGCAGGGCAATAATGTTCTTTCCTTGGTTTTAGGGGCAAATTATTCCTCTACTGCCAACTCTAATGACCTTCTCTGGACCAGTGACTCTGGGTGCATTGTTAAACTGTTCCCACTTGGAATTCATTGGCATGCATGTTTTGTTCAGAGTTATTTGGTATCATACTAAGTTATGGCACTCTATCGGAGCAACAGCAATCTAAACTCTATGGGCCTAAAAATTTTAATTTGTACTTAAGGTAGGACATAGGGCTGTTTGCTGTTCATGAGTTTTATAAGCACTCAACCCATTTTGTTGTCTGTGAAACTCTGATGGCCTCCTGTCCACTAATTTGTATACTGACACCTGTCTACTTTCTCCAATCCATTTGTTCCAACTTTACTAACTCTCTGGAGAGTCAACAATTTCATTGAATAAATATTTTCTTTCAGTGATAACCCACTAGCACTGGTAAACTTGCTTTTGTCTTGAAATCCTCCCTTCCTCTGGACAGTCTCCTCACACCTTAATTTTTTCTCCACAAAGTAGAATTATGATTTCTTTGTTTACTTTTGTCTTCCTTAAGAGTGGTGTCTGTTTATTTTTCAAACATGATAGATTGACTTTATTCATTCAGCGGTGTTTTGAAATGATGCTTATTATGTTCACAGGGAAATACATGAGAGATTACTGGCTTCCTCCTGTATACTTAGTTTTAGTTAATGTACCCCCACTTAGCCAAATCAAAGGTGTCTATAAAAGTTAAAAGGTTGGAATACCCAAGATACAATTCACAGACCATGTGAAGCTCAAGAAGAAGGAAGACCAAAGTGTGGATGCTTCAGTCCTACTTAGAATGGGAAACAAAATATTCAAGGGAAGAAAAATGGAGACAAAGTATGGAGCAGAGACTGAAGGAAAGGTCATCCAGAGATTGCCCCAATTGGTGCTCCATCCCATATACAGACACCAAACCCAGATACTATTGTGGATGCCAACAAGTGCTTGCTGACAGGAGCCTGATACAGCTGTCTCCTGAGAGGCTCTTTTCAGAGCCTGGCAAATACAGAGGTAGATGCTCTCAGCCAACCATTGGACTGAGCATGAGGTGTCCAGTGGAGGAGTTAGAGAAAGGACTGAAGGAGCTGAAGGGATTTACAACCCAAAGGAAGAATAACAATATCAACCAACCCTCAGCTTCAGTGATCTCTCAGAGAGATCTGTTTAGTGTTATGTTTGCCATGTGTAACAGGTCTGGATTCAGAAGGGAATTCTATGTTGGAAGCTCCTCCTAGACACCCCTCCTCAACTGACAGAGTGGATCCCCCACTTAGTCACTGGGGAAACCTGTGCTCAGATCTGTGAGATGAGGGATCCCAAACTCAGTTTCTGCTGGAAGCTCAGCAGGGGAGCAGTGCATCCTAGAATAGAACATGCTTGAGAGAGTTAATACTGAGTTTATGTCAGTGTGCTAGAAACTCTTGAGCCAGACTTTTTCCTATCTTTGTAAAGCTAGGTGTGATTGACAAGTTCATTTGGCACCCAGAGATAGTGAAGTTCAAAGTGACTTGTTGAAGATTAAGCTATTCCGAGACAGCTGAGCTGAGGTTCAGACCGACTCTCTTGGGCTTCAGAGCTCCCTGCAGTGCCTCATACTCCAGTCGTTCCTTTAAAATTCCCCAAGAGTTACAGAGACAATGTGTGGAGCAGAGACTGAAAGAATGACAATCCAGAGACTGCCCCACTTGGGGATCCTTCTCATTTACAGTCACCAAACCCAGACACTATTGTGGAGGCCAACAAGTGCTTGCTCACAGGAGCCTGATATAGCTGTCTCCTGAGAGGCTCCGCCAGTGTCTGACAAATACAGAAGCGGATGCTTACAGCCATCCATTGGACTGAGCACAGGGTCCTCAATGAAGGAGCTAGAGAAAGAACCCAAGGAGCTGAAGGAGTTTACAGCCCCATAGGAGGAACAACAATATGAACTAACCTGTACCCCCAGAACTCCCAGGGACTAAACTACCAACCAAAGAATACACATGGTGGGACTCATGGCTCGAGCTGCATATATAGCAGAGGATGGCCTAGTTGGTCATCAATGGGAGGAGCAGCGGCCCTTGGTCCTGTGAAGGTTCTATGCCGCATTGTAGGGGAATGCCAGGGCCAAGAGGGTGGGTTGGTGAGCAGAAGGAGGGGGGAGGGAATAAGGGGCTTTTCATAGGGGAAACAAGGAACAGGGAGAACGTTTGAAATGGAAATAAAGAAAATATCTAATAAAAAAATAAAAATAAGATTGCAAAAATTAACTGAGAATAAATTTTATACTTAAATATAACTACTAAAGTCATAAAATTCTAAAGCAGTGGTTCTGACCCTGTGGCTTGCATCCCTTTTAGGGTTGCATATCAGGTATCCTGCCTATCAGATATTTACATTAGGGTTAATACCAGTTACAAAAGTATTGTTATGAAGTAGCAGCAGAATAATTTTTCAGTTGGGCGTCACATAACTTGAGGAATTGTATTAAAGGGTTGCAGCATTAAGAATGTTGAGAACCACTGTTCTAAAAAGAATCCTAGGAATAATTCCTCAGTGAAACATTAGTTTCTTCCAAGTGAGATGAAGATCAGTGAGAAAAGGGCCATGCCTTATATGGTAACGATACTGGAAACTTTCTGGTTTCAAAGAGAGCCATCCAGAACAGAGTCATGCACATATTGAAAAAATAAATATAACTCATCATATATAAAGGTACTTCCAGAAAACATGAAGAACTCATATTTTTGCAATAAATGATGCATAGTAGAAATATTACCAGTTTTTAATTACAATTTTTTATTCTTGAGAACACATAAACATTAAAATAAGATCTCCTTTCCATTTCCTTTCTCTAACCCTTTTATACTGCTAACGCGTCCCACTCCCAAATTCATGTCATTTATTGTAATAACTATCACGTTCAGCATTGCTGCTCGTATTAAATGTATATTGTTGTGATTACAGTGTGTGTGTGCTCAGCAGCTCTGTGGGAGCTTACCTGCTACAGCGCATGTGCAGATGTTAGAGGGTACCGTGAAATAGGTTCTTTTCTCCTTTCCATGAGTTTCAGGGTCAAACTTGGGTCCTCAGGTTTGTACAGAAAGTACTTTCCTTCCTCTAGTAACTTTCCTATCCAGGGATAATACTTAAACATTTCTCCAAAGAAAAAAAAAGCATGGTGAATAGACACATTAAAAAAAATCTCAAACTCAGCCACTTAGGAAATGCAAGTTAAAGTCCCTATCAAGTGCTAGTTCACACCCAGAACTTTATTTATGATCATGATGAGAAAGGAATTCATGCTGGTTAGATCAGCAAGGCATATGTGCCTGCATACGTTGTTGGTGAAAATATATATTGGTACTACAAATACATATCAAAAATTACAATTATTTGAAATGTTAAAGGTCATTGTCATTTGACACAGCCAATCAATTCTTCTGTACATGCCCATAAGAAATACAAATTAATATCCACATGGACAGTAGAATGTAATTTTTTAGCTCTATTATTTACAATCTAAAAGAGAAAAGATCCAAATGTTTACCAGCTAGCTGATGGGTGATGTTATCAATGTGACTATCAGTTCACTGGGTTCTAATTTGGGAATAAAAAAGTGAAAACAAAATATATTAGCAGTATGGATGATCTTGAAGATGTTAAGTGAAGTAAGTGCAAGAAGCCAGTCTGCCAATCTCACACAGCATGATTCCATTTATATAAATGATCAACATCTGTAATATGGAAGATGGAATTATGGTCAATCAGTCTTTAAAGATGCAGGAAATTGGTGAGTGATTGCTACTCTGAGTTTTCTAAGAGGAAGAGTGGTACAAAATATTTTAGTATTGATTTTAAGTGTGGTCGAAGAACACTGTGAGCATATTAGAGCTCACCGAATTTCAATCTTCAAGTGAGTAAATTGCATGGTGTATGAGTTATAGCTCAATAAAACTGTTGAAATCTCACTGATTGTTTAAATACACACCAGCACTGTGTTCTAGACTTTATAACTTTTGGATAAATGAAACATATAAAACAATAGCATAAAGTGTGAGATTCGAAAAATTAAGAAACGCTTATAAAAATATAAACCAGAGAGCAGGGTATTCAATTTAAGGAATACTCTCCTTTAGAACTGGGCCATTCTCTTTATGTTGTTAGCAGTTATCTGCTCTGGCCCACTAGGCAGCACTTCTGGCCTATAACTAACACTCTGGTGCTGAAATTGCATGATTCTTACCCCTACTGCTTCTCTCCGTGACAATAAACAGTGTTCTCCAGAGATGTCAGTTCCCCTAGAAAATAAAATTATCTTCAATAAAGAACACTTGATGAACATGAATTAAATACAGCATATTAGTTTCTGACTTATATACTATATACTCAGGATTACCACAGTGATATAACGTTTTATATATATATAAACGTTTTATATATATATTTATAATTTTGGCGCTCAAAATGTAAAATATACTCCCTGGTCCGAAATCTAAATGTTGGCAGAACTATGTTCCTCCTTCAAGCTAGATGAAAGAGTTCTCATCTTTTCAAGCTCTCTCTTTCTCCCTCTCTCTCTTCCTGTCTTTTTCTCCCTCCCACACCATGTGTATATGTGTGTTATTTCACTGCCTGCTTTGCCAACACATTTTCTTTTCTCTACTTCTGACGCTTTGCTTCTGTTCTAAAGATCTTTTATACTGTATGTCTCTCTCTAGCTATCCCACTAAAGAATAGCCCTGCCCACATGACCCTTCTAAGCCCTTCTGCCTTGCCACCCAGTGGGAAGCAGAAGCCTGCCTGGGACTTGCCGTTCACCTGATCTAATTGCTTAAGGAACACTGTTTTGTTTTGATGTTGTTTGTTTTGGTGTTGACTTTTGTTTTTCTCTTTGAATCGAAAATCCAGATGATTATTTTCCTGGGATGAAAATTCAGAGAGAAGAGTTGACTTGTAACAGAGACAGACTATCATTACTTTTAAAGAAGTGTTTGACTTCTTTGGTTGGAGAGAAGAGAAAAGGGGCACAGGTATTGGAGACAAAAAGTACACCAAACACAGGCCCTACTTGGTGTGCTAATTCAACACATGATATTGCTGATTCTGGGTCTTCAGATTCAAAAATTGTGGATGAAATTGCCAAAGTGGTGTTAGGAAGAATTAACTCCAGTGAATCAAAGTTAGACTACAGTGATTTGTGTGAGAGCTGAATATGGGAGACTGAGATTCAAGTCTTGTTTGTCCTTGGTGCTTATCATTATTTACTGGCTTGTTTTCTGAAGTAAACAAAAGAAATAAAACAAAACAAAAAGACAACAACAATATCAACAACAACAACATAAACCTACTTAGTTGATTCAATGGGCTGTGTTCTCCTGGTGTCCTCCATCCCTTCATCCCCTCTGAGTCCTACGATCTGTCCTTCCCTCTTCTGTGGTTTGCCTCAAGTTGCTAAGGGAGGGACCTGTTGGTGACCTCCAATTCAGACTCTTTCTCCTCATTGGAGAATGGTGTGATGGTGGTGGAGCTGGGAGGACAGGAGGAAGGGAAGACTATGGCCTGGATATATTGCATATGAGAAGAATCTATTTTCAATAAAAAAGAAAAAGAAAGAACCAACAATAATAAAGAAAAGAAAGGAAACTTAAAAACTCACCCACTTATATTCATCTGCCTAATTATTTTGAGCATTTGCTTTTCCTGACATAAATTCTTAGAATCTCCCAAGGCATTATCAAATCTGTTGCCACAAAATACTTATCCCAGGGGAAAGGGATATTTGCTTGTTCTTAACAAAATTTGTTTGAGGTTCAGTGTACAAACATGTGTGTGTGTGTGTGTGTGTGTGTGTGTGTGTGTGTGTGTACTGTGTTCTGTATTCATAAATGTGCCCATGTGCATGTTGGTGTGCTTCTCAATGTGTGCATTGGATTGTCATAGGTCAATCTTTAATGTGAATGTCTTCTTGTATCACCCCCCGTTGTTGTGTTTATTAAAAGATAACGGAAGAGGGGGGTAGATCTTGGTGGATATGTGGC
>JADRCD010202553.1:24240-39326 GCA_019843815.1 Montemys delectorum | reverse complement strand
TTTCTCATGTCCCAGGAATTTTTCCTTTTGAGTGGAATGGAAAACTTAGCTTTATCTGGCAGAAGCGTCAGTGACTTATTGGGAAAGAGCATGAAGCAACAGTGCTCAGGACATCCATGAGGGGTGCATGGGGATGCTCAGGGGGAGCCGATGAATCCTCAGCCGAACCCACTCTGCCACAGACTCGGTAGTCTGAGGCTTCAATGATTTGCCCAAGGGAATGGCACTTTTTAAGTAACAGCCAACCGTCGCCATAGAGATGGGGTGAAAACATGTCAGAACTTAAAGTCTTATATCACATTCCACTGTGAGTTATTCCTGGTTCCATTTAAAGTTCACTCTATGAAGTTGGCTGAAGCCCAGGGAATTATGTAAGACAGGGTCAGCAAACCTCATAGCACTGCTAATGTGGCCACAGACTGTTACTGTGAATAAAGTTTTATTGGAATGCAGCTTTGCTCCTCTGCTTGCAGAGCTGTTTGGTTGCTTTTATGCAACACCTACACTTATTCTCCAATCATTTGTAGAAAAACTGCCACTGTCTCAGACCAAAAAGTAGTTACTGTGTCTAAAGACCCATTAAATCTACAAAGGAAATATTTCACAGTAGATTGTTAGCATTAGCTAATCTGAAATTTATGAACTTTGTTGGCTTAATTATTTAAACCTAGCGATTTTGTTCACTAAAAACTTCTCAAGATGTTAGCTTTGAGTTATAGATGCCGGTCTTTTTCCTCCTTCAAATCAGTGAAAACAGCTGAAGACAGAGACACTCCAGTAGAGTTTGAGAACCAGGATATTACTGGCCCATGCAGCTACCATGGGCGTATTCTTCTTGAACACAAGCACCGAATGCATGATGGGTTTTGGAAAGACTAGAGATTTTAATGGATGGAAAGTTTAAGCAGTTAGCCACCTGATTGTTGATGATTTAAAACATCTAAACATCTCACTACAACATGAAGGGCAAGTCTCTGAAATAACAACAAGAGGGGGTGAGAGGGGGAAGGGAGGTAAATAACCTGCTGGCTGGGGGTGGGGTTGGGGGTGGGGTGAGGAGAAAAGTGAAATGGAGCTCTGATGACCTGAGTCAGAGCTGAGCTTCTGGAGCGAGGAAAGGCACCCCTCCACGCTAGATTTCCTGTGACGGCTTCTACTGCCAGCATTTTGATGTCAGTTAATGATTTTGAAATCTTAATGATGGAGTTTCTGTTTTTTTTTAAGGAGAGATTGCTTTATTGGCCACTCGTGTACTGCCTCTGAGCTGCCTGATAACAGGAGGATCTCTCAGCGTTGTGGCAGGGGGGAGGATTTCTTGACAGTGTTTGTTAGTTGAATTGCAAATTGCAAATAGTGGAACCGGGGCAGCCACATTTCCATCCGGGCAGTGTGGGCTAGGGCAGAGCAGCTGGTTTACACAGCAAGGGGTTTTTCTAAAACAGTCTACTCTACCTCGCTTCAAACTCTGTCATTGTTGACCTGTGTGTTTCGTAGGCTGGGGATATGGTCCGCAGGAGCAAGAGAGGTGACTCTGTCTTGTCCTTTGTTGCAGATGTGTATAGACCCGTCCTTGTCAGTAGCTTTGGGTGATAAGCCACCTCCACTGTATCTCTGTGAAGAATGCAGCGAGAGGATTTCAGGGTAGGTATGAGTCTGAGAACAATCAGACAGCCAGGCAAGCTGTTTGCACACAGGTTGGTTACTCAGCTTTCCTGCCAGCCTTTGCTCTGGTTTTTAGAGGTTACTCTATCTGACGTTTAACACAGTGAGCTGTTATCTGGGCGATTTCAGCTTTGAAAAGTTGCCACATCTGTCTCAGAGGACACAAGAGGGCAATTCCACACAGCAGCACAGCTCTGATTTTGAAGTAGCCCCAGTACGAAGGCTGCAAAGAAAGCTTGCTACTGTAGGAAACTGTAGTTCCCAAACACGGTGTGTTTGCCCTCACTCCAGTGGCCCCTTGTCCATGTTAGTCTATGATCTCACTTTCTTTGTCTATATTACCCCGAGTTTTGTTTCGTGTAACTAACATCTGAAAGCCTCATCTAAATACAACGGAACATGAGGAAATACCTGTAATTTATAGATTACTTGGGATGCATCAGATGCCTTAAAAGTTTATGACAGTGCTCTTAATTACACTGCCTATGAAAAGCTCTGATCAGTAGTGTATAACTCATAGGCCTGCATGCGCAAGGGGAACATTCCAGCGAAGCTCAGAAACCAATTTCGTTTTTTCTTCATAGGGACCACAGCGAGTGGTTGATTGATGTTCTCCTGCCACAAGGTAAGGTTTTCTCCGGAAAGGATGGAAAATGAGTAATCGTGACTAATGACATGGCTGATTTATCTCCCCTTTGTGCTATTTTATAAAGACAGCAACCAAGCCTCAGGTTTTAGGAATATTCACTGACCTGAGGCATTCCATCAATGTCTTGTTTATAATATGCCCAAACACTTAACGACGAGGGAAGGAGCTTTCAATTCTAAAAAATTAAGGTTAGATATCACAATTAGTGTTATGTATGACTACAGTCCTGCTGAGTACTTGGACCTTGAGGAGTTTTCTGTGTATAGAACAGAGGCTGTCACAGTTGTTGTGGCAGCTCGGAAAGGGAACAGCGATCCTTTTTCCTGCTACCATTGTTACTGGCTCTGTATTTTAGGATGAGGGGCCAATCTTTAATTGCTCCGAGAGCCTGTCTCCCAATCAGTAAGATGGGGAGGAATTGTATCTAATGCCTTTTAATGAAAAGATTAGATTTGTGGTGCTCCCCAAAGTGTGTTAGAGTCTGGGAGCTGTGTGTTACAAGTTGACAGGTTGTGCAAGAAGAGAGTATTGCAGCCAGCCTATCGGGGCTTCATCGAAAAGCAAAAGTGCTCAGGAAAGCTGAGGACAGACATGGGTGTGGAAGCTGGGGGTATTGACCCCGCTTAAGGACACAGTAAGGACTGTGACTACAGACACAGGTAGTAAAGGGACTAGCAGGAGAGGCCACAGGAAGCCTGATGCAAACAAGAGCCTTGAGCTCTTCTTTTAAATTATACTACTTCTTTGAAATCCCCTTTTAAACATTAGGTTATCTCAACTTTAAGAGAGAAATCAATGTGATGAGTGTCCCTAACACAGAGCCATGCTATCAGCTCCCTACTTTATGCGTAGGAAGATTTGGGCTATGGAGAGAGGCACAGGTCTATGCTTTAAGCCAGGCCACTCTTCTAGGGAGCCTCAGCTGCTCTTCCTAACTCTTCCCCCTGAGTACTGAAAACGCAGGCATACCCACCCTGGCCAGCTTGGTTTTCTTGCTCTAGTGCCTGGATAGGATTTAATCTCCAGTTGGAGCAGCCTCTTGCCTCCTGAGTAGCTGGCTCTACAGGAGCATGAGTCAATGTTCAGTTCCTAAGCCACTAGTACTTGTGAAATATCAGACATGGTTCTGAATTCTGGCCACCAGAATTCAGGTCATCTGTGGAAGAGCTGAGAGCAGCTCCTGGCTATTTACCTGGAGGTGTGACATTAACATCAGATTATTTAATGTGTGCAGTGGGTAATCAAAAGGTTATATAAAGTGAGTTTTGAACACTGAGTTATACATTTTACTGATTTTGGCCTGGAAAACACCTTCATCTAATCTTTTGAGTTAGTGAAACAGACTGTTCTATAAATAAAGTGTCAGTCCATTTCGTGGGGTCTTACTATTTTAAGGGAAAATGGTGATAGATTCTTGGAAAAATTATTTTCTACTACTCTCAAGATATCAGTCTCCATGGAAACACAAAATGCAAACTGGAAAGAATTCTTATGCATTCATTAAGGTCAATCTCGTTAGTAGACAGCAGTGTGACTGCCTTGCTCCAGTGGATCTCCTCATGGCTGACAAGACATTTTTCATCAGTAACTTCAGGCTCCTTTGCACTAGTTAAGACAGATAGCTCAAGTCAGAGTAGACTAAGATAAGTGTCTCCTCTAGCCTTGACATTTCAGACCATCTCATGCTGGTACTCTAAGCACTGCCCATCACTCTTCATCACTGTCACAAAAAGAGCAGTGAACAGGAGCCCAAAGTCCTGAGCTGCCCTGGAAACTTCTCTGCCAATCACTTCTCTGATCCAGAGTAAGCCTTCCGAGTGTTACTGTCCACTGAACAACGAGATTAAATGAGATGCTTTAGCCCGACTGACTTCCTCAGCATATTTGAGGCTACAGTAGATGCGAGAGAGTATGAGACGTAGTTACAGCATGCAGTAAAACCTTAAAACGATTCGAACATGAAGGAAGAGATGTTTTATGCTTGTGAGGGGAATGTAGAGCCAGTAAAGGTAGCCGGTATTTAGAAGGCAAACCCAACGCTCTTGGATGAAGTCTGTTGGTTTACATGACTAGACTGTATTTTTTTAATTTCCCTTCTTGGTTGCCCTTATTTAAAATGGGCTCTCTTGCTTTGTTGATATGTTGTGTGCCTTCCCCTTTACAGCTGAAATATCTGCTATATGTCAGAAAAAGGTAAGTGCAAACCATCTGTGTGATGGGCATGATTTTCCTGTGTTTGTGTGTAAGCTCATCCGTCGACATCTGCCTCATTTCTGCACCATGGTTTTCCACTGTGCTCACACATCAATGTATTTGTGAAGGACGTGAGGGAGTGTTGCCCGCATGTGGGATTGCAACATCCATGTGGTCTCCCAGTCCATGGCTGCTTTTGCTCACTGTCATATGCTCAGTGTCTTTGCTCAGTACTCTGAATCGGAAGCATGTGTGTAGTTCTGGGGAAGAGGCTGACCACGGACAGGTGTGGGTGACAGGGTAATTCATGGGATTTAAATTGGAAATGATGTTTCCAATATGCTAAAAATCTGTAATGTATATAGCGTAATATATGTAAAAAATATGCCCACACCAAGTATATGTAGAAAATATTCATTCAGGTAGAAGTTGGATATATATTTAGATAAATATTCCTCAGGTAAAACTGCTTTTTTTGCCCTTTTTCATGGTTCCTTTGGGCCATTCCATTCTATGTTCTGCTTAGTAGTTGAAAAACTAAGGAAACAGTATGGCCTTAATTTTTTTTTTATTAGATGTTTTCTTTACTTACAATATCTCCTTTCCCAGGTTCCCCTCCCAAAAAAAAAAAATTAAATTAAATTAAAAAACCCGAAAACTAAAACAAACCCCTGTTCCCGCCCCCTCCCCCTGCTCACCACCCCACTCCCTCCTGCTTACTGGCCCTGGCATTCCCCTACACTGGGGCATAGAACCTTCACAGGGCCAAGGGCCTCTCCTCCCATTGATGACCGACTAGGCCATCCTCTGCTATACATGTGCTGCTGGAGCCATTAGTCCCACCATGTGTATTCTTTTGGTTGGTGTTTTAGTCCCTGGGAGCTCTGAGGGTACTAGTTAGTTCATATTATTGTTTGGAAAAAAAAAAGATAAAAGCTTTGCCCTGTTGGTTGAAGAGCCTGGATTCTGGCTCACTCTATTCTCTCCTGCTTATTTGCACCTTGTGCAATTCATTCAGATGTTTTTGGGAGGTTGATCCTGGACCTATGCCTTTGAAGGCTGTCTTGGTTATTTATTGCTATATAACAAACCATCCTGAAATGTACTGGTTACCAGCAACAATTATTTGATTGCAATTTTGTGGACTGGCAATTTGGCTAATGAACTCCTCTGGGCTTCTCTATGCTCTTGGGTTGTTGTTGTTATGTGGCAGGGAGTCCCTGATGTGGAATGGAGAAGATTGGCTGATAACAGATGGTCTGAGACCTTAGCTTGCTTGGGCGAATGGTTGGGATGACAGAGGCGTCTGGGCTTCCCTCTTCCCATGAGAAGTCTCACCCTCTAGGAGGCTAGGTTAGGCTTGTGCACTTTCTAAAAGAACCAGAAAGAAGGTTGCAAGGCCCCTGGTGACAGAAGCTCAGAAGTCACAAAACATCAGTTCTGCTGCATGCCACTGGGTGAAGCAACTGGAGGGTCAGTACAGTGTGTAGGAATCTGTGTAACAGATGGAAGCAGTGAATAGTTAGGGTCACTACTGCACCACGACCAAAAGCAAGTTGGGGAGGAAAGGGTTTATTTGGCTTACACGTCCATCTCACTGTTGATCATTGAATGTATTCAGGTTAGGAGCTCAAACAGGGCAGGAGCTGATGTAGAAACCATGGAAGGGCACTTTTTAATGGCTTACTCCTCATGGTTCATAGTCTGGTTTCTTAAAGAACCCAGGACTACCAGCCCAGGGATGGCTACCCACATCAATCACTAATCACACAACCCGATCTTATGGAGGCATTTTCTCAATTGAGGTCCCTTCCTTTCAAATGACTCTAGGTGTGCCAAGCTGACATAAATTAGCCGGGAAAATTGACCCCCTGTCAACTTGAGACACAAACATTATCATTATTAAGCTGTAACCTTTCCTTTCTTGTTCATCCCCGAGACCACAAATTAACATCAACATCACAAGATCAAAGCAATGTCCAATGTCTGGGATCCACTCACAATCATATGGACTCCTCCAAAGGACTTGGGTCACTTCTCCAGCTTTGCCTTCTGTAGCACACAGCTTGTCTTCTAGGCTCTGGTCAGCTCCACTCCATGGCTTCTGCTATTCTTGGTGGTCATCTCATGGTTCTGGAATTTCCAAAATGCTGGGCTCTTCTGTTGCAACTGGGATTTCGCCTCTCCAGGGCTCTTTTTGGTGTCAAACCTCAACCTCTTTGCATGATCCTTCAGCCCTGAGCCTTCAACTGCCGCTGAGGCTGCACCTTCACCAGTGGCCTCTCTTGGCCTCATACAGTGCCACGGTTCAGCTGTTCTCCATAACCTCTTCATGCCTTCAAAACCTTGGCCACCTCTGGAACACAGTTTCTGTGTGCTGACCCTCAGGAAACACTTCTCAGATTTCACTTCAGCAATGCCGGTCCTTTCTTAATCATCACTAATTTCTTAGCTCCAGCTGAGAGTGTCTCAGTAAAGCAAAGGTTTCACTTTAGTAGTTC
The DNA here is from genome assembly GCA_019843815.1 of Montemys delectorum. Classification (NCBI taxonomy): domain Eukaryota; kingdom Metazoa; phylum Chordata; class Mammalia; order Rodentia; family Muridae; genus Montemys; species Montemys delectorum. The sequence goes on along the minus strand of JADRCD010202553.1, from coordinate 32,321 downwards.
TGGTATCTTGTTAATCACAGCTGATTCCTCAGCTCCAGCTAACCAGAACCACATACCCCTAATTCGAGATAACAAGTGTGTCTGATCGTCTTTAAACTTCCCTCTGGAACTTCACAAGCCAGGGCTCCATCTCTGCATTGCCTTCGACAGTCCAAGTTCCTACAGAATAACTTACCAAGCACTGAACACTCAATAGCTCTTCTTTCACAAAGTTCCAAAGTCCTTCTACAATCCTCCCTAAAACAGCATGGTCAGGTCTGTCTTAAAAATACTCCACAGTCCTAGTACCAACTTCTGTTAGTTAGGGTTACTAGCTAATGAAACATTATGACCAAAAGCAAATTGTGTGTGTGTATGTGGGGGGGAAGGGTTAATTTGGCTTACCCATCTACATCACTTCATCACTGAAGGAAGCCAGAACAGAAACTCAAACAGGGCAGGAACCTGGAGACAGGAGCTGATGCAGAGGACGTGGAGGGCTGCTGCTGCTTACTGGCTTATTCCTCGTGGCTTGCTCAGCCTGCTTTCTTATAGAACCCAGGACCACCATCCCAAGGATGGTTCCACCCACAATGAGTTGCCCCCCGCCCCCCGACACTGATCACTAATTGAGAAATGCTCTACAGCTAGATCTTATGGCGGAATTTTCTCAACTGAGACACCCTCCTTTCATAAGACTCTAGCTTGTGTCAAGTTGACATAAAATTAGCCTTGATAAGAAGATTTGGCATCCTGCTCTTTGCTCTCAGGATCATCCAAGCCTGAAAGCACCTTCATCTTGGGCTTCTGTCCACTTTAACAGAATCCATGAGAAACACTGGCTTTTATGTGCCCATCACAAAGCTCTTACATTAAACTCATTAGATGGACATACATGTCTCTGAGCTATGCCCTGCTATACCTTTGGCTCTCCTTGAGGCTTCTGGCAACAATGTCTTGCAGTCTCAGCTCTTTACCATTTAGTAATGAAGATGGAGGTGTCTGTCCTTAAAAACTGCAGCTCTTTGCCTAAAAGGGCCCATGATGTAACACGTTCATTCCAAGTCTTAATAAATGGCTTTGTCTCTAACCCCGTCATCATTTTTCCCCCCGAGATCACATTTTCCTGATGGGGCCCTGGATTTAGTGTTTACCCATGAACTTTTTCATGCCTTGAGAATCTTAAATCACCAACTGGGAAGAGTATCCTGGGTTCAATATTTTCTCTTTAAACTCTAGTTGTAAGGAGAATAATTCATTCACCTTTTCTCTCGCAGTTAAACTTTGTGTGTGGGATATATGTGTGTGTGAATGCACAACTGTGCTTACCTGCATGTGAGCAAGTGGAGCCCAGAGACTGCCATGCGGTGTCCCTCCATTGCTCCTTATGTTTTGAGACAGACGCTCAGTGAACCTGGAGTCTATGGTTTCAGCTACACTTGCTGGCCAGTGAGACTCTGATGTCTACTCGTCTCCCCAGCCCCCTGAGATCTGGGTCTTATGAATATGTAACATTGCACCCAGCTTTACGTAGCTCCTGGACATCATATTCTTGAATAGCAAGCCCTTGACCTATCTCCCCAGAGTGCCTCTCAATAAGAATACTCAGGTGATATCTCTAACCCCTCATAAAATTTTTTTTCAGTAGACCCTGAGTTCCTCATGCCACCTTTCCTGCTTCCCATGACCAGGGCAGTGTCGTGGCCAAATGTTTTACTGCTGTCTGTGTTCCTTTCTCTTGACCCCAGAATACTTTCTTTATTTCCTCTTTACAGCTTTGTAGATTATATAGCCCGCCACTCGGTGTAGATGGTCTATCACAGTGGCCACTCAGTGTGGAGAGTCTAGCACAGCAGCCCCTCATGACTGTCTATCATGGTACCACTCTGTATGGACTGTCTTTTCATGGCAGCCATTTGATGTGGATAGTCTATCATAGTAACCACTTAGTGTGGTCTGTCTACCATGGTAGCCCCACGCTGCCAGGCACACAGTTCTCCTCCAAACTCATAGTAACTCCACATCCATGGCTGGGAGGAGCATTTGTGATGGATCTGGATTCTCTGGATGAGGACTCAAACAGTATGTGACAGAGATGACCTATGATGTCTAGAGCAATGGCCATAGTGAGACTTTGGGTGGTTCCTTGGATGGGGAGTATGGCTCAAACAAGAAGGAACAGAAAGACTGTGGTCAGAAGGCCATTCTCTGATTCTCCTTGCAGTGAGAAGTAGAGGCTGTGTTTCTTCCTTTGGGTTGGTAATATATGGCTCTCTTCAGGTAGCAGAACCTCCTCTGTGTGACTTAGGCTAGGTCATGAAAGGTCACATTACTCCTAGTCCTCTTGCACACCTGGTGTCCCTCCAGAATCTTCCTGTGTGCTATGAGAACCCAAGTGATGGTTTGGATGTAGTTTGTTCTCCAAGGCTCATGTGTAAGAAGTTCAGTCTCAAAGGTGACAATGTTAAGAGATGGAACCTAGTGGAATATCACTCAGGACAGATTGCATAGCTCTCCATCCGTCTCAGAGAACCCTAGTGAGGCCCACAGGGTTGTTACAGAAGACCAAACCTGATCCCTCTTGGTCTCTGGCTTGCCATGTAGTCTCCCACCCCACAAGCACTTCTGCCATTTGGAGACCCATCTTCAGGAGGTCTTCAACAGAGCCCAGCTCTTACTTCTGCCATGCCTTTGAATATCTATATTATGAAGCTTAAAAAAAAAAAAAACGATTTTCTTTATATCTGGAGCCATGTGTATTTTGAATACGCCAGAGCATATGGAGAGGGCAGGCATAGAGGCTGTAGAGAGAGGGCACACAGTTGAGCCCATCCTTCAGTTTTCAGAGCCGTAGGTAAGGAAGACTCCCCGTGTCAGCCCGTCTGGCTTCCAGCAGTTTGAGTCATTGTTCTCTAGTCCTTGATTATCACAGAGCAGAGAGGAGCGGAGAAGAGTAGAGCAGAGCAGAGAGGAGTGGAACAGAGCAATCTTGCTTCTGTCACGTGAGACTCTCCAGCTTGGACAATCCAAGGCACATAACCAAATGGCTGAGGTCCTGATTGGCTTACTATGCAGATGGAGGAGGTAAGAGTCAGTTCTGTTTGTTTCAAAGTTTTCTAAGGCGCATTTATTATGTTCGTCTGCTCCTTCCACCTTGCTCTCAGTGCTGGCTTCTTGGTTTTTATGACTTCCATTGGGACCTCCTTTCCAAATGACTCAGTCCCTGTTAGGTGGCTCCTGCCCTCTCATGCCTGACCAGGTGCAGTTAACCCAGGCGATTTGACTCCTTCACCATTCAGTCACATTGGCTCCCTTTCTAGATCCTGCCTCCTGCCTGGCACCAGTAGCAATGACACTGTGTGTTCTGTCTGCATCCCACTTCTGGAGTTCATTTTCACCTTGGCTAAGGCCCAGCCAAACATCACATCTTTGTACGATGACCACTTACTTGTTTTGATAGTTTGGCCTGGGGTTGACTGGGCAACTCTTCTGGTTTTGCCTGTTCTCATACGTGGAGACACAGTTAGTTGAAAGGTATCTGGAGGTGGGCTGCTCCCTACTTTCCAAGTCCTCATGCCTGTGACATGCTGGGTTATCCGGAATGGCCCAGATCCTAGGTGTCTGAACCCTCTCCTGAGTGTTGTATACCCTGCTTCCTGAGGCAACAGCGTTCCATCAGACTCGGATGGGCAAGGCCTCTCGAGAGAAGCTCAGGAGTCACACACATACAAGCCCGCCCGCCTGCAACACCATCTCTGACTTAAGGCAGTGGGAGAAAGACTCCACTTGTTCAGAGATTAAGCTGGGAGGCCTCTAGAGAGCAAAGTCTAGTCTCAGGCATGGCCTCCATGTCACCATCTGTCTGGGTTTGACTACGGGGGAGAAGTGGGGAAAAGAAGGTAGCAGTCAGCTCTTCACAATAGCCCATACAGCTGAGGACTCATCTGAGGACTTAGTACTACTCCACCAGGTGCTCAGTGGATGTTTACAAATCCGATCGTCGCACTCACAAGATGATTCTGGACCTACCGATTCTGCTTGATGTAACTGCTGCCTGTGTTGTTTATACAGCTGAATGTTTGGAGAGATTGTGAGTGTGATTTTCCTCCTCTCTCGTATCTCAAGGCATTTGGGATGTTCTATATGAACCATAGAGAAATCTCACACTGAGTATAGATAATCATGGTAAATGAAGTTTTCTTTCTTGCACATTGTAGCACAGCAAAAGAGTTTTTAAAAAAAAAGAGAGAGAAAAGAAAAAAAAAGATTAAAAAATGATGCTAGGATTGGGGCAGTACCCAGGCAGTTGTGGTGAATGATGGGACCACACCCACAGCCTATTATTTATGTGACAGTGAAAATTTCAAAGGAACATAAAGCTAATTATAATTGTCTTAGTCCATTTGGGCTGCAACAAAATGTCATAGACTGGGTACTGGTAAATTCGATGTGTGGGAGAGCCTGCTCAGGAAACATGGCATCTTCCTGTGGCGTGTTTTTATAGCCAGCTTTCTTTAGGCCCCTTTCGTAGGGCACGAGTTCCACTTCGGAGGACTCTGTCATCATGACTTGCTCTCCTCCCATAGGCTCTGCCTCCTAATATTCCCATGTGGGGGTTGAGGGTCAAGGGTGGGGTTTGGAGTAGAAGTGTCCAGGCCACAGCAGCAGCTATAGGGGAGAAAGGCCACTACGAGTATGTGCTGAGCAATACTGCCCTGCCGGTGAACCATGCCAATTGGAGGGCTGGCAGGAGGAGCTCTACACTAATAAGAACTCAGCATCTGAAGGAGAAAGGTCATGACATGAACTTTCCCTAGGGACACACAGATGTCTCCCCTCCCCAGACGGGGCACCCACAACAGACCAAAGTAGTATTCCATCAAAACCCAAAGCCTTATGTATAGAGATGGGTGAGAGGTCACACAAAGAACCTTGGGTGACCGCAAAGCAGCTGTACCTCTAGAAAAAGTCTAACCCCGGTATGAGCGACAACTTCCCTATAGATGGATTCCCCTTTCCAGCTAATACTCCACTCTATACCCCGGCACTTTCCGAGATCGTAAAGACGTGTGCAACTAGGGCAGAGTTGCCTAGAGCTGTCTGGAAGTGCAGGAGGAGCAGCTAGACTCTCAGGTAAAGGTCTAGTGACCCTCTACATCCCTCCTTCTAGGAGGGAATGCCAACGGTCAACGGGTCTGGTCTTGAGGTCTCGTTTAGAGGTCACAGCTGTTCTGTGGGCGTTGAGGGCTGTTATGCTCTGTGCACAGCTCTCGACGGCGTCCATACACAGGGGAAAGTCAGCGCTGACTCGGTTGCCAAAAACAGGAAAACCACAAGGAATTTTAGTAGAAGAATCACAAGACATCTCAACAGCTTATTTAAGAGATTAGTAAGAACATATTATAAATATTTTAAACTCTGTGACCATAAAGACACAGCTGCAGTCTGTTGGAAAAGCTACGGCTGTGGAAAAGTGTAGAGACTTAAATATCTCCATCTTGTTGACCCGAGTCCTGTTAAGAGAATGGGATTTTTCTAACCCTAGCATCCAAAGTCAGCAGCTTTGTCCTTGAAGAAATGAACTGGTAGTTCCCACTGACAGTCCTTTGCATCTCTGACATGATGGCTGATGGAGGGTTTGTGTTTGCAGCCTTCCTCCTGACTCCCCTGGGGTTTCTGTCAGGAGGGCTCCCCACTCTCCACAGACTCTGAGTTGATAAAAGCCCAGGGTATTATCTGTCCTTGAGTTGATCGTATCGGGCTTTGTCTGATGATGTCAGGGTGCACCCTAAGGGTGCTCTACAGGGAGCTCCTGAGACCACTTACCACAGAAGCCACCTCACTTCCCTGCCTCTTGTCAGGGCAGCGAGGACGGTCCTACCCCCGTGCCCCCGAAATGAAAAGGCATCTCTTCTGGGGCGCAGCTTTTCTCCTTCCCAGGGCTCCGTCTGTTGGTCCCTCTGCTGTGGCTGGTGTTGTGGTCAGCTCTGTGGCTAGGTCTACCTCGTGGTGCTGATTCTATGCTTGTTAAGCCTTTGGAGGGGTGGGAGTTTGAAGAGCCGGCTACAGAGCCATCAGCCAGCATAGAGTAACCTCCCTCTGTCCTTGAATGCCGAGGACAGGTGAACTGCAGGGGAAACCTAACTCTGTGAGCGAGCGGCAGATAAACTAATTTTTAAGAGGCTTGTGCTAGAAGTTGAAAATTTTCCTTCCTGACTCTGGGGTGCTGTGGCAGGCTTTCTCTGCATCATGACTCTATGTTTTTAATCTTAATTTCTATTGAGAAAAATCTTAAGCATTAAATTCAATCAATCCAGCTTCCTAATGCAGTTCCATTACTTTCTAGACCATATCTACCCTTTCCACTAGAATGAAACACCTCTGAGTGGCTAGACCACACCTTCCATTTTGGAAACCGGGTCACTTCCTGTGGCCCCTTAAGGTTCTGTTGGCTTCAGTTTTTATTCAACTTTGTCTCAGAAGCCAGCTTTAATTGGCTTTGCTTTCTCTGCTTCCAGAACTGCAGCTCCCATGTCAGAAGGGCAGTGGTCACCTGCTTTTCCGCAGGGTGCTGCGGTCGCCACGGAAACAGGCCTGTTCGGTACTGCAAAAGGTGCCACTCGAACCACCACAGTAATGAGGTGGGGGCCACCGCAGAAACTCACCTCTACCAGACCTCTCCACCCCCCATCAACACCCGAGAGTGCGGGGCGGAGGAGCTGGTCTGCGCCGTGGAGGCGGTGATCAGGTAACCATGGCTTCCCCTGTGTGGCTTTGCACTCAACTTGTGCGCACGCGTGCCAAGAGAGCAGATCTACTCCAGTTTCTCACGCTCTCTGCAGTCGTGCCATGATGTTTAAATAAAATGTAAGAATTCAATAAATAGTTTGATTGGATGACAATCATATACAAGGCCTTATGCTGGGTACTCGGGAAACACAGTGCCCTTCAGTTACCTAAGCAGGGACTAGAGAAAGAAAACCTTTAATTGCTGTAGGCTCTGGTGAGCTCAGGGTGGCAGTGGGCAGAGGAAGCTGGTGTTAGGGTGGTGGGGTGTTAGGTTGGTGAAGCGGAGGCTGGAGCATGGCAGTATTAGCCAGGAGGAGAGCTGCAGAGTCCAGATACGTGTTTACCTACCTCTGTCAGTACAGAGGTGCAGGGAGCAGAGCTGAGGTGAACTTCAAAGCAGTGGGATTCGGATGGTCGCTGTCATCTACCAGGAGACAGCAGCATTTTACACCCCAACCTCTAGATGTGCTCTTTTCAGAGATTATCCAAAGTCACAAGATCATTAAAAATTAAATAATGCTTAAATATACAGTTTTTAAGGCGACTTTGTGTTTTCTCTTTCCCTTATATCAGTGACAAACCATAACAGAATTATGATGACTTCTAAATAGCACACAGGAAACAAAGATCAAAACACAGCTGTGCAGTTCTATTCATCCCCTAGTTGTTTTCAATGTGTGTTTTATTTATATGACCACAGTTATGGTGAATCTGGGGTTCTGAGCTAATATCCAGTCCTCCCTGTCCATGTTGTGCTGAAGTTTTATATTTGCCACTTTCAAGTCCAAATGCAAAACCCACAGAATGGGCTGGGGAGATGGTTCAGTAAGGGCGTGAGGACCTGAGTCTGAACCCCAGAACCCATTGTAAAAGACTGGGCATGACCACATAGGCCTGTAATGACGTCACTGGGGAACTGAGACAGGCAGATCCGGACAGTGTGGGGCTGACAGCCCAAGCATGGTGGGCTTCCAATTCAACAGGATACTCACTAAATAGAATAAATAAATAGAGACCAATGGACACCCAGTGTCCTTCTCTGGTCTTTGCAGGTGCACACACAAGTGTACATACCCATATCCCAACTCATATGTATATACCACACACACACACACACACACACCATAACACACACACACATACCCACACACACCACAACACATACACACACACTATAACACACACACACACACACCATAACACACACACACATACACACACACCCCATAACACATACACACACCATAACACACACATACACACACCGTAACTCACCATAACACACACACATACACACACACACACACACACAC
>JADRCD010202553.1:3928-24140 GCA_019843815.1 Montemys delectorum | reverse complement strand
CACACCATAACACACACACACACACACACACATACACATACACACACACTCACACACACACACCATAACACACACACATACACACCATAACACACACACACACATACACACACATACACATACATACACACCACAATACACACACCATAACACAGACACATACACACACATACACCATAACACACACACATACACACACACACACACACCATAACACACACACACACACACACACACACAGAGTAATCATTTGTTTTTCTCTGCCGTTCTATATTTATATGGTTTTCATTTTTTAATATTTTATAAAAACATTGTGATATTTTGTGCACAGGGCTCTTCCTATATAGTCTCAGAGGTGGGCTAGCTGGTTGAAGGGTTTAAATATTTTCACAGTGTGCTACCAAATTGCTTTTGAAAGCATGAGTATCCATTTACAATGCTAACAGTGCATACGAAGCCACTTGCTTTTGCTGATCCCTTGCCAACATTTGTTCTTATTACTTTTTATCTGCTACTTGCTTAGCAAGCTTGGAGAGGAGCCACTCTCTTGCTTCCAGAGCCTTGAACATTTGATGCCCACTCTTCTTCAAACTGGGTGCAAATGACCGGTCTTGCCTTGTGTGGGGTGGTCACACCAACCTGCATGGAGGAAGGAGACTCTTGGCTTATCTTTGAGATGGGGAAATAGTAAAAAGTGAAACTAGGGTTTCTGGGTAAATGACAGGGACTTAGAGGAGGGTGACCACAATGCTCCAGCGCTCACAGAGGGATCCATCATTCCAAATAGGCTGTGATCCAGGATGTGGTTGTTTTTTGTTTTTGTTTTTGTTTTTTTTTTTGCATCTTCTTACTTCCTTCCCTCCCCTCTCTTGGGCAGCTTGTTGAAGGAAGCGGAGTTCCACGCAGAACAGAGGGAGCACGAGTTGAACCGGCGGAGGCAGCTGGGCCTCTCTTCTTCCCACCACTCCCTGGACAACACTGACTTTGATAACAAAGACGATGACAAGCATGATCAGAGGCTGCTCAGCCAGTTCGGAATATGGTTCTTAGTAAGGAAAGCCGCCAGCCACTGTCCGCTTCCCTCCTCCTCCTCGCCCCTGCATTGCATCTGAGGAGGAACCGCTCCTGCTCTTTTGAAAGGAGATAGCAAATAGTGAAGAATTAACTCTCTGGAACAGGGAGTGATTACCCCCTGGGGAGCAGCTTTCAACTCCAGGGTTGCTTGTTATTTTATCCAAGAATGCCTTTAGAAAGTCACAATGTCCATGTTTGTCTCCAGAATCCTGGGAAGTTTTTGTTTTTAATTATAAAGAGCTTTATTTTTCCAACCAATTTCTGGTACACATATAAGTTTATCACTTATTAAAGATGAAGGAAGCTAATATAACAAGCTGGAGATGCCTCTTTGTTTTAGTGGAAACAATTAAATGTTGGCAGAATAAGTGATCCTTCAGGGTGCAGAGGTATCCTTCAAGCAAAACTTGAAGGTTTTTCAGGGTGAATCAACATTTTTGATTTTATAACTGTCAGTGCTTCCCGCACCCCCTCTCCCCCATTTGATTTTATCAAACAAGGCAGGGAGAGCCACAGTGCCAAGGCCCCGCCCGCCTCACTGGAGCTTACCTCCCTCACAAGACACAATGAGAGAGTTGCTAGTGCAGGCTGTCACGTACTAGGTTTAATATGAGGCACAGGACATTTGTGTCTTCTCATTTATGTACGTGAGGGACCTTTTGTATAGTTAAGGGGGTCTCTGGTATGCATGTATACATACCTATATGTGCACATAAGAACTATAGTCAGGCTATAGGGGAGGGAGTAGTTACATTGATCTGAGTCGACTCTACTACCCATCCAGCGGAGATCAGATACCGCAAAGACCCAGCTGAATGAGGCGCACGCTTTTTTTTTTTTTTCCTTGCCTGCCAGAGACAAGGATTAGGTCTCCATAGTGATCTCTCCTTTCTATGCTTGCACACAGTTTCTTGGAGGAAAAAAAGAAGACTACCAAATTAGGGATTAATTGTTGGTTCCACATGTCTTGCTTGCAAGGACTTATTATACAGGAACACAGTGACTCCTATTGTTGGAAACTCTTTGAAGGCAGGGACAATGCTTTCATTAATTAACTAATTAATTAATTAATTTTGTATTTTTTGGACCCTGCCAAGTGCTTAATAAACTATTGTTTCAGAACGGGTAAATATCGTTTAAAAATTACTTATAATATGGTGAGTCGGGAGGAGCGCTGGGTATCAGAATTATTACTGATGCCAATTTTTTTTTTTTTTTTACCTGAATCAGTTCTCTTGAGAACTGAAACATGAGGATTTTTTTAAATTGAAGATATTAATGAAATATCACTTTATGCACTTAATCTTTTTGGAAAAAATTTTCTAGTTCAGGTTACACGATAGAGTTACAGCAGGAAAACGATGCTTATTAGATGCTTAGGGGATGTTACTCCGGCAATCCATGCGTGCCTTTAGAGAGGATCATAGTTCTGGATGGATGGTAACCATTTGTAACATTGCTGGTTTTGAAGGCATCATCTGGAGCCCCTTCATTTTCCCTTTTAAATATGCTTATCGTAACTATGCAAAGCTAGATGGAGCCTGAATAAGATCTGTTCTGCTATCCCAGGTGAGCCTCTGCACACCCAGCGAGAACACGCCCACGGAGAGCCTGGCCCGGCTGGTGGCTATGGTATTTCAGTGGTTTCACTCCACAGCGTACATGATGGATGATGAAGTTGGAAGCTTGGTGGAAAAGCTGAAGCCCCAATTTGTCACCAAGTGGTTGAAGACAGTATGTGACGTCCGATTTGATGTCATGGTCATGTGCCTTCTTCCCAAACCCATGGAATTTGCCAGGGTAAGTGGACAACACCTATCTGGGCCTTGTGGTGGGAGAGGGATTGGGGCAATGCCACCTTTGACCATCCCTCTTTCTGTGTCAATAGCCAAAGACAGTTTACTTGGATGTGGTGGCATACACCTGTAAACCCAGAATTTCAGAGGTGGAGGCAGGGGGATTGCTATGAGGACCATGGTAGTTTAGACTATACACTGAGTATCAAGCCAGTCAGGATTATAATGAAAAATCCAAATCCAAACAAACAAAATCCAAGGGGGGGGGGTCAGTGTGAGGCTCTCATCTTTGCTGATGTGCTGTTTCGGCTTTGGTTTGGAATAGGGAAGAATGGCATGATGGGATTATAAGGTGTGTGCAATAACTTAAGTATTAACTTAAGTATGTGTTTACTTTTAGTGATGCTTGTTTTTATTAAGAAAGAAAAGAAGTCGTTTCTTTGTGGTTTGGGGGCTCAGCTCTTGTCCTGGCTGGCAGCCAATGAGGGGCATTTCTGTGGCTTCATGTGCACTTCCAGATTATGCCAGAGTGGGAAGGACTCAAAGATCACCTTTTACTAAAAGCAATGAATCTTCACTTGGGCTTGCACATGCCCAGTGGGCCTCTGAAAGCAGCGTAAAGCTTGGCATCTGTGGGTTCACTTCCTACAGGCTCTATGGCTCAGCTCCTTCTTGATCAGCTGTGCCTATACGTGGGTTGTTATGATTGCTTAGGCCCCTGCAAAGTAAGGACACTAAGGTAAAACCAACTCCAAGGTAGTTTTACAAATGGTCAGCCACCCATCTTTAAGGTGTTCTGTTTCCAGACCTTTGTAATGGCTCCTTGAAGTCTTCCGTAATTACTGCACACCTTCCAAGAACACCCAGGCTTTGCAGGAGATCCCACTTCGAGAAGACAGACTGCCCACCTCTCAATCAGGGCAGGCATCTCACGGGGAGCAGACTACCCCACTTCTGTTGGATACACAACCTGTGAGCTAATGGAAACTGCTTCCTCATTGACTCCCTCCCCCTCTTTTGGAGCAAATTTCTCAACATGGAGAATATTCTGTGTGGACAGAACTGAGTTAACGCCTAACCAGACAACAGTCTGATGGAGACTGCTCCACCGTGTGGATCTCACACTCCCTTCTCTGTGTAATCTCCAAGTTTGCCAGTGTTCTGGAAGAGAGGCTCGACCCTCTTTGTCTTCCCAGTGTGGTCATCCTGAATATCAAATTCCTTTCCTGTCTTCAACCACTTTGGGATGAATGGCCAGATCTGATTTATTGGGAATTCCTGTTCACCCTGGCTGCCCTAAATCAGCTTCCCATTGAAGACTCCAGTAATGATTGAAGTCCACACTGCACCATTTAAAATGCCAGACATGGTTCCTAGCACTGTCAGAATCCTTTCTCTGTTTGTTGGGGGACAGATTCTCTATGCCTCTCGTCTTGCTCCCTAGTGGATCACTAGTTGTAGATGCTCAGCTGCGAAGACCCTGTATTTCTTCACTACAATATCATTTGTGCCTAACTCGGAAAGGTGGAGGCTCAGAATCAGACGTTGGCAGTAATACACGATATTTATTCCCTCAAAGTATTTTCTAGGTTTTATTTTTATTTGTAATTTTTTTCTTTCAAAAAGACATTGAGGTAATTTTCAGTTTAAAACTGCGCTGATACGAGATATTTGAGGATAAACCAGAATACAGACCATGGGCAGGAATGGCTGTGACTCCAGGATTCGGAGGCTGAGCAGTTATGGAGACAGGAGGTGGTCCTCTCTTCTTTGGTGCCACCTACTGACTCCTTCATAAAATTGCATCTTTACATGTAGGGCAGTTTTGAGTTGCTGCAACAGGAAGTGTTTGCATGCTGCCTGTTATTTCTCTTAGAGTGGTAGAAGAGCAGTCTGACACGACTCTTGAGAGATAAGAAGATATGTCGATAGTAGAACCTCTCTTTTCCCAAAGTGGGTCCTACAAGGTAGCCAATAATTAGATTAATTAGAAGAGAAGGTTTATTGATGAGAATAATGAAGGGTGATGAATTACTCCCGGAACAGTTAGAGATTTATGCCTTCCATACCAAATTCAACATGACTTTGGCCTTTTGAAGCTAAGAACAAGAAAGGACTTTCTGTACACTGGGCAGATTCTCCAGAACTTCTCTGTGGAGGGGGTAAATAGATATGCATTTTCAAGTTGCTTTGCTTTAAGCAGATATAAAAAGTTCAAACGCGCTTCATTGTTTTGTTTTTTAGCCCTCTTTTTTTTTCATTTATTTTATTTTAGCATTTTCACATTAAAACAGTTTCTTAGCAATTTGGAATTTGAGTGTTTCCCACATCTCTTTCTCTATGATGTCCGTTGAAATCTGACCTGAAACAGAGACACCAGGAGGGAGGTCTCTGCAGAGGTGCTTCCATCAGAACTTTCGAGATAAGGAGTCTTCAAAGGGGAGAGAATGAGCCCAGGAAACAGAGCAGAGATCCATGGTTGCATAGATCCCAGACTTTGTTTCTGAGGCTAAGGAGCCTGGAGTGGGCACAGTGACTCTGGTTTTCCATAGGCATCGTGAATGGTGTGGGTATTTGGTGAGTTACCCAAGTGGCTTGAACTCTTTGAGCCCTTTGAAGATGAAGTCATCCAGCTCCAGTTTGTGAGCAATACTAAAAAAAATAAATCATTTGTTTATTGCATGTGGGGGGAGGGATGTGCACAAGCTGGCACGTCCATGGAAGTCTGAGAACAACCTGTTGTAATCATTCTCTCTTCTTTTACCATGTTGGTCTGGGAGATGGAATTCAGGTCATTAGACATGGCAGTAGACACCTTTATCTACTGAGCCATCTCCTTGGCTCAAGACTACCCAATCTTAATAACAATCTGGACAACTGAATTTAGGCCAGCAGAGTGGGAGAAAATTTAGACACAGATCCGGAGGCTAAGTGGTAAGGGTTCCTGCCATACAAATATGAATATCTAAGTTCAAATCATTGGAGCCTACACAAAAAGCCACATGTAGCCATGTATGCCACCTGTAATCCCAATACTAGGTCTGGGCAGGGGATACAAGAGGATGTCTGGGGTTTTCTGGCCAACATCCTTGCACCATGTTCAGTGAGAGACCCCATCTAAGGAGTGAGGCAGAGAAGGGTGCATGACATCCTCCTCTGGGATGCACACCACTTAGACCTGCACAAACCATACATTGTTTCATACTCACACACTAGACACAAAGGAAAAGTTAGAAGCAGTAACTAATGACAAAAATGGCAAAGTGGCAGTCTCATAGTGTACAAAAGAGTGTGTGTGGGGGGTCAGGGGTTGATCCATCTGAAGACATGCTAAGGAGGTGGGCAGAATAAAGATTCCTCGGTGAGATAATACACTCATCCTCCCCAAAGCCCTCTCTTAATACAACTGCTTATTGATCCTCTACTAAAAAATAAAAATAAAAATAAAAAAGATTTCCACACTTTACGTTACAAGGTAAAGACTCAGGAACAGTCAACATTTTATTAATTTTATTCTAGTATGTAAAATTTAGAATGTAGGCTTATATTTTCTAAAACCTATTTTAATTAGCTTACTTAAATGCTTTATATGACCTTCTACAGGTAGTATAGGTTAATAGGCTAATAATAATAAATGAAAGACTAGTAGGGCAAAAAAACAAGGATGTGGACCTGTTTAGAAATAGTTCCTTGGGGCAAATCCAATCTGCATTGTCAGGATATCAGCAGTTCAACTCACATGAATCAGCTGCGGTAGCTCGTTCTACTCACAAACACCATTCATTCGTGAACCCGCAATAAACAGTTCAATCCACAAGAAACTGTGAGGCTCTGCCAATAGGCCTGAGTCAGAGGAAGCCACAAGAAGCTGCTGGAACACTACCAGAAGTTCTTTAGTGTGTTTTGCTCTACAAAGTCAGAACAAATGATGATCAGCAAAGAAGACAAGGCGAACCAATGCCACAGTGTTGTCAGTGAAAACCAGAGTCAGTAAAGCCAAATGAAGACCAACATGGGTGGCAAGGTGAACCAATGCCACACTGCATCGCCCACTGCCTGTTGGGTGATATTTACTCTCTTTCCAAACATCACATGTTCTCTCAAGCATCTGCTCTAGCAAAATGTTATGTGCCTTTTTTTTTTTCCAGGCAGTTTCCAGAAAAAAAAAATCAGTTCTCACCAATACATCCTCCCACGTGTCTGCCTTAGCAGAAACATCCTTTCATAAGACAGTTTTCAGAAAAACATCACATGACACAACTGAGTCTCCAAAGAAACCAGAAATTTCCACTTCAATAGAATCTTGAATACCAGGCTTAAAACAATTTAAACTTATAAATTAATAAGCTGTATTAATTAGTTTTTTTAAAAAACGATTTTTTTTCTTTCTGGTGTTGTGGATTGGATCTAGGGCATTATGCATGCCAGGCAAGGCTTGGTTGCTGAATTATACCCCTTGATCCCTCCAAATGCATCCTTTTTTATTCATGGATTTAATTACATAAAATAGCCATGGCAGAATATGAAGAGTAGAGAAAAATGGCATTCTGTACCACTGTGCTGTCTATAATAAAAATCCACAGTACAGTGTGTGGCAGGAGAAAGCATTTCTCTCTGCAGACAGGAACAAACTGCACACTAATCCAGCTTTAGAAAGAGTAATTTTCATTGTTGCTCATCACAGTAGGACTAGAACTTTGGAATTACAATTCACACAGGCTCTGGAAATCCACTGCAGAATAGCTCAAATCCAGTTGGTGATCAATATTTGTGCCTTCCTGTAACTGTGCTTTCTTTTTATTATGGAGCTTAGTGGAAAGTTCTCCAAAAGAGACACAAATGCCCAGCAAACACTTTTAAAAGTATTTGACATCGCCAGTCATTATGGAAATGCAAATTCAAACCTCTTTAAGATTTGATGATGATGGCACATGCCCTTAATTTCAGCACTCAAGGCAGGTAGATCTTTGTGCGTTCAAGGCAAGCCTGGTCTACAGAGCAAGTTCCAGGACATCCAGAGCTGTACAGAGAAACCTTGCCTCTAACCCACAATCCTCTCAATGTGCTGCTCCCTGCCTACATTCAGTCTCACACCAGTCAGAATGGCTATCATCAGGAATATCCGTGATGGTGCCATGGAGGGGAGCACTCATATTCTGTTGGTGGGAGTGGAAGTTAATGCAGCCTCTTTGGAATTCTGTCTGGAGGTTTCTCAAAAGCTAGAAATAGATTTACCATATGACCCAGCCATATCACGACCAGGCATTTCTGGAGAGGACTCAATATCTTCCTTCCCACAGAGATACGTCTGTGTTCCCTCATGGATTGTGATGGTGGCTTTGATTCTCACAAACCTGTGACTCAGTCTCGTAGTAGGCCTATTCTCTTCTCAGGAGTCCTTGAATAGAACTGTAAGGAGTCTGACTTGTTCTTTCGCCCTCATCAGGTTGGTGGATACTGGGACAAGTCCTGTAGCACAGTGACTCAATTGAAGGAAGGTCTCAACAGGATCCTCTGCCTGATCCCTTACAATGTCATCAGCCAGTCTGTGTGGGAGTGCATTATGCCTGAATGGCTGGAAGCCATCCGGACAGAAGTCCCTGACAACCAGCTAAAGGAATTCAGGGAAGTATTAAGGTGGGTAAGTAGTTTAAAGAAATCGCTAGTTGTAGTGATAACTAACACTCACAGGCATGTACTGCCAGCCAGGCACTCTGCTAAACATCATAGAATCTTGATACTAACCATCCTGTGGAGCAAGGTGAAGCGTCCAGATGAGACACTGCCAGAAATTGAGCTAAAATGGTTCGAATCTATTCAGAAAAGGAATAATAAATGTATATCCTTGGTTTATTTTCAGGTGTGTTTGATGGGGTAGATGGGAAAGGTGTAACAGGAAATGTCTTTAGATGCTGGGGTAGTTCCTTCCATTAAGCCTCAGATGGGATGAATATTAATGTTATCACAACCACACAATCGTTTCTATTTAATGATGGAATCTCTCCTCTTAAAGTAGTGAAACACACAAATGTGTTTCACAAAAGTGAAACACAAGGTAAACTAATCTAAAGGTCTTAGCTCCCTGAGGTTATAGTTAGAAATTCTTTGGTGTCACTGGTAGTCTTTGGTGTGTGCTCATGGGTCACTTACTTTTGTTCCTCTGCTTTCCAGCAAAATGTTTGACATAGAGTTGTGTCCTCTGCCGTTTTCAATGGAAGAGATGTTTGGCTTTATTAGTTGTCGGTTTACAGGATATCCCTCCACTGTGCAGGAGCAAGCTCTACTCTGGCTTCACGTAAGTGAACGACGCCACCATTTTGACCTGTTCTCTAGTCACTGAGAAGGGGGAGGAGATTTTGCAGAGACTCCCAAACCTTTGTGTTTATGAATGTTTGCTGCAGACTAATGGCACATGTGCAGAGATAAGTGGTTAAGTTTCAGATACACGTAGCAGTAGCGTAGTGAGTAAATTTAAATGTATTCATCAACATCACCAAAATCATAGGGCTTTGGGGCCTGCACTTGACTAGGTGTCCTGGGCCTGCACTTGACTAGGTGTCCTGGGCCTGAACTTGACTAGGTGTCCTGGGTTCAGAGAAATCCCCTTTACTTGGGAAGATTGAGAGTTAGTCACAAACAGAATGGTTCACACTATCCCTTCCACCTGGGATGACTTTCTCTTGTCGCCATCAGTGAGCACAAGCTCTTTTAAAGTCGGCCTCACAAATGACTTGCCCTCAAGTTTTCTGTAGCTCTCAGTCCCCCACATCCTCATTCCTGACTGTAGCATCTGACAGGCTCTCTTTGTGAATTCTGTCCTTTTAAATAGATTTTTAAATTTTGTTCTTTGTTTTCCTTTTCTTTATTTGACTTAGTTTTCCTTCTGTTTACAAACCCCTCAAGTTCAGGGATCACATTCTATTTTTAACTTTACAGTCTTTCCTCTTAGCATTTGGACACACATTTTATTTAGAGAATGCTCAGTTTAAAAAAAAAAGTTTAATTGAACACCTACCACGAAGTTTGGACAGTTTCATAAAATGAGGGCAAATTTAATGTTTAATTATGATTATGGAGACCTTTTTTTTTAAAGTTTGTTTTTTGTGGTGCTGGGGATCAAACTCAGGACCTTCTGCATTTCTCTGAAGGCAGGGGCTGCAATGAAAAGTGTCAAAGTACTTAGCCTAGCTACTGAAGAGAGTAGACAAGATAGGGTTCAAAACTCACTCGTGATAATTAGCTGTGGAACACTTGCGAATCTCAAGTAAGCCACTTGATAACGAATAGGTTAGGAACACATCTTTTCTCAGTCTGTCTTCCTTCCAGCCACTGGCAGTGGGAGGAACAGTACCAGTAATTAAGCCCACTGAAAGTGGTGATCGTTTGCAGAAAGCCTTGAGGAAGTTCTCAGAGGAGCAGAGGGTAGGTTTATCTATTTGAAGAAAGGAAACATGGACCTCCAGAAAGTTTGTGGCTGATGAGGTATATCTGCCCCAAGAGGATGTGATCTTGTACCAGAGAGCAAAACAACAGGCAGCATTCAGTCAGAGCTAGAGTGGGGCTGGTGCTGGTACTGCAGATGGTGCTAATGAAGGGAGACAGTTCAGGTGCATCAAGGAAGATGGCAGAAAGAACACAGCTTAGTGGATAATGGAGAGGGGAAAATGGATGTTTCAAAGGTAACTGATTTCTTTGGTGTGAATAATTGAAAACATCTGTGCTCATATGTATATGTGAAATATCCTTACTTTCATGACATAACTGTCACGACATTAGAGAAAATATTAGATTTAGTTTTCTGAGCTTGAAAATTTACTTTTTTGGGTGTGTGTGTGATGTGCTTTTTCCCTCAGGTATTATCGGAGTTAGATATCACGGTTCCACTTCAACTCTTGATAAGTATGTTTTCTGATGGTGTTAATTCTGTCAAAGAATTGGCAAATCAAAGAAAATCAAGAGCCAATGAACTGGCAGGGAACCTCGCATCTCGAAGGGTAATTATTGCCATGACAGTTCTCTTTCTTCTTGTTAAGGCCTGGGAAACCTCTGCCAGCCATGCTGGCCTTGAAAGAGGCATCATTAGAATTCTCTTTGGAAAGATTGTATCATGTTCCGTTTCATTAATCTTTTAATTACATTAAATAAGAAAACATTTGCTAAAGACAGACTTGATGTAGCCTTTAATCAGTAAGTCACTGTTCTCATTTTCTTCTTCTTTTTTTTTTTTTAATTTAATTTGCCCTCTCTTACCATTGAGAGAACAAGAGAGACATTCTTTAGCTTATATTCTTCCTCTGGGCACAGAGTGTCCTCTGTGTAACCAGGGATTCTTTTCTAACTCCTGAGAGATCCTTCACTTTGAAGGAAGAACGGGGTGCCTTGCTTTTGTTTGTGCTACCCTGTTTCGAGGGGACACCATCAATTGGTGGAGACTTTAGGAGATACAGAATCTGTGAATCAGCTGAAGTCTTTTTATTGTATCTTTGTGGGTGAGAAAGTATGTAAGATGGTTTGGTGGGCTGTGTAACGTGCCGTGGAGGACCTGAAGGAGTTTCTGTGGTGGAGGGATGCTCTCAGACCACGAGCAGTTCCTGAGAGGTAAATGATCTCAATGCTCTGTGTGGCAGGCCTGTCTCAGAACATTCCCAGAATCATTCCACTGACAGCTGGTGATCAGAAACCCTAGCAAGCTCGTGGGATCATAGTCTGTATAGTTTGTAATCAGTTGCAAAAAAAAAAAAAAAAAAAGAGGGATCACTGCTTATCTGTCTGATAGGAACCAGTGGCCCATCTTGTTTTCTTCTTTTTTGCAACTCAAAGGTTGTATAACAAGCCTAGGTTGTATGGTACTTTATTCTGTGAGTGTTCACAATGAACACTACAACACAGAGTTGTAAGAACCCATTATCCTCATTTTTAAAACTGCTTACCCATAGATCCAGGGAAGTGACTTGATCAACCTGCATTCTGTTTCATAAGGGGTGATCTTTCTTACCTGGAACTGGATAATATTTATGATGCCTTTTGGTTACTAGCATGGTCCTTAGGGGATAAAATAGGAGTTAGCATGATACACAGATATGCCAGATAGGGCTTCACCACAGAATTTATCACTCATAGTAAAATGGGGAGGTTTCAGTGGGGAGTCTAGGGGCAGAGTTATGAGAACTGTTAAAGGCACAGGACACTGAAGCACCCACAGTCCCACAGTCAGTGACAGCTCAGTGGGAAGCCACTGTCCCTGCAGGGCTGAAGGATAAGGAATTCTAGCAACATGCCTGAGCTGGAACTGCACTAGGTAGTTGATTGAGGTCTCCCTAGAGTGATGGCTTCAGATGCACCCCAGAGCAGGTGGAGGTGGCAAGAAGTGTCCCTACTCTTGTCTCTGCTGCCCTGGTGTTCTTCTGGTGCCTGCCACTGACTGAACCCACCTGGACACCACGTAACAGAGGAGCCAGGTGAGACACAGTGGAGAGTAGCAGAGCACAGCAGAATAGCAAGGCACAGTTGAGGAACTTGGGTGGGCACACAGAAGAGAGCCAGCACAGTAGATCCACAGGACTGTTTCTCATGGAAGTTAGATCGTTATAATCCCAGGGGCCATTCTAAAATCCTTCCAACCTAAGCATCTAAATTTATGATTCTAGAAATTAGCTTAAAATATTTTATTTGATAATTTCTCATTTCAACTTGTTTTTGGTACTATTAGCCACTGAGGTTTATTATGATAGCATTTAATGGGATAAGATGGCAGGCATCTTCATTGCTCAGGGTTCTAATGCATTTCCAGACCTTTAAGAGGAAAATGTGCATGTTTCCTACCATGTTTACATGTTTTGTGGGCTTATATCAGGTCAAGTACAAAATACCCTTGGGAAGCTGTTCCCACAACAGGAAATGCCTTCTCTGTGGTTCTCAGATACCTCAGATAGAGGCCTGGGACACTCCAGAGAGCCGTTGGAGCCTTCATAAGGTCATTTTGCATTTGCTGATGTGTTTTCTTCCAGGTGAGTGTCGCCTCTGATCCAGGTCGACGAGGTCAGCACAATACGTTGAGTCCGTTTCATAGCCCTTTCCAGAGTCCGTTCCGGAGTCCCATGCGTAGTCCGTTCCGTAGCCCCTTCAAGAACTTTGGACACCCAGGAGGAAGGACTATTGATTTTGATTGTGAAGATGATGACATGAATCTAAATTGTTTCATCCTCATGTTTGACCTTCTCCTAAAGCAGGTAGCGGAAGCATGAGATCCCTTTAGTACACAGGTGGGGCGTAGGAGGACCCCTGCTGAGTGATCCTGCCTGGTGGGTGGGTCGCTTTGCTCTTACCAGCACGGGCACCATCACTTGAGACTGTTGCAGACTCCTTGGGAATCTCCTAAGGAGTCTAAAACGACGTTGTGTGACCATCTGCAGAGTCGTTGATGTGTGAAAATGGACCTGAATTTTAGAATATTGTTCTGGTTGAATAAGGATGAAAGAACTGGTTACTGCTGTTGCTGGGAAGAGCGCGGTACACTTTTGTTGTGACGAGGATAATTTAGACGTATTTTATGAACTGATTTCTGAAGGGAACTTTAAAAGCTGAAAACGCTCTGATAAGGAAAACATCTCCTTATAATTTAAATTTTTGAAATTATTTTGGATTCACAGAAAACTACAAGAATAGTCCAGAGAACCCCTAAGCACTCTGCTCTACATTTTTCAAATGTCTATGACCCCTGTTTTCTTAATGAATTGTTCTGAGAGTAAGTTGTAAACATGTGATCTATCTCTATGCACTTCAGAGTATATTTTTAAATGACATTTTCCTATGTAGCCACTGTATAGTTGTCAAAATCAGAAAGTATCATCTAACTTATGGAAATTTTTATTTTAGAATTAGTATAAGCATCGTGTTTATAGCCAAAGAAAACATAAACTTGGCAACTTTAAATTTTTTAATTCTAATTATTTGTTTGTTGGTTTGTTGTATGTATGTGTGTTGTGTGTATATGGGAATTTTGCCTGTATGTGTGTTTGTGTACCATGGGCATGCCTGGTTTCCATGGAAACCAAAATGGGGCCTTAGATTCCCTGGGACTGGAGTTACAGATGATTCTGAGCCACCCTGTATTGGAATTCAAACCTGGGTCCTCTGGAAGAGCAGTCAGTGCTCTTAACCACCAACCCATTTTTCTAGTTCCCCTAACCTGTTTTTGATTTTAGAATAATCCAAGATTACTCAATGCAATTATTTGTCCTAGTTTCTAGTCTGTCTGTCCGTCTGTCTGTATCTCTTTCTCTGAAACAAGGTCTAACTACACGGTTGTGTTTGGCTTAGTACTCATTATGTAGACCAGGGTGACCTTGAACTTGCAGTAATCCTCCTGTCTCATTCTCTGAAATGTTGACTTTACAGGCAGATGCCATTGTGCTTGTTGAGATGTGTATTTTTTTCAACCCTGTGAAGCTGCTGATTGTTCTTAAGGCTTCTCGCAATGCTAGGCAGGTGCTGCACCACTGAGTTGTGTCAACAGCCCTCCAGTCATTGTGTAGAACAGTCCCTCAGCCACTGTGTAGAACAATCCCTCAGTCATTGTCTAGAACAGTCCCTCAGCCATTGTGTAGAACAGTCCCTCAGTCATTGTGTAGAACAGTCCCTCAGTCATTGTGTAGAATAGTCCCTCAGTCATTGTCTAGAACAGTCCCTCAGTATTGTGTAGAACAGTCCCTCAGTCACTGTGTAGAACAGTCCCTCAGCCATTATCTAGAACAATCCCTCAGTCACTGTATAGAACAGTCCCTCAGTCATTGTGTAGAACAGTCCCTCAGTCACTATGTAGAACAGTCCCTCAGCCATTATCTAGAACAGTCCCTCAGTCACTGTGTAGAACAGTCCCTTAGTCATTGTCTAGGACAATCCCTGCGTTGTTGTCTAGAACAGTCCCTCAGTCATTGTGTAGAACAGTCCCTCAGTCATTGTCTAGGACAGTCCCTGGGTCATTGTCTACAACAGTCCCTCAGTCATTGTGTAGAACAGTCCCTCAGTCATTGTCTAGAACAGTTTCTCAGTAATTTTCATACCCTTTCCTGATGCTTCCTTTTTCAGATTATAGTCCAGTTATTTTATAAAGTTTATTTCAAACAAAGTTTGTTTTATTTTTTGTGAATTGATTTGAGTTACACAGTTGTTTTTTTTGGGGGGGGCAGGAAGCTCACACTGTGATATCTATCTTCTCTAGTTATTGTGTCAAGCAGCAGGGGCTGGAGAGATGGCTCAGCACTTAGGAGCACTTGCTGCTTTTCCTGAGGACCTGATCAGTTCCTGGCACCCACATTAGGCTGATTACAACTGCTTATAACTCTAGTTGCCCTCTGTGGGCTCCAGGAGCACCTCTATTCACACTGCATGCCCCAACCCTGGCACATATACACATAACTAAACACTTAAAAAAATTCATCAGGAAGCATAGGATAAAGTTACTGGCAGCATAGTGTTGGCTAATGTGATCTCTGCCAGTTTCTCTACTAGACAGTATAATGATGCATTGTGCACCCCAAACTCCCAAGCTCAGCATCTGCAGATTCAACCACAACCAAAACACAGATAGTTGGGAGAGATCATTGCATCTCTTGTGAACCTGCAGGGACTTATCTTCTCCTTATGCAAACCATGCAGTGTAACAGTTATTTATACAACACATTGTGTTAGGTGTTACAAATAATATAGAGATGATTTAAAGCATATGAGATGTTCATATACGTGTTATTTATAGATACTATTGTATACAAATCCTGTGTCGTTTCCTATAAGAGACTTGAACACCGACAGATTTTGGTGTTCATCTCCCTAAGGTGCCAAGGGAGGGCTCTACTTTACTCTCTGTAATTAGTATGTAACTTGTATGATTTCTTGTTTCTTATCAGACTCCCAACTATGGGTTTCAGCCTGATGGAAGGTTCATACCTCAATTAATTACTATTGGAATGGCTAGCAAATTATAATATTCCAAGTCTATCCTTTTTTTTCCCTGTACTTGCTGGTGTGTAGTGTCCCACAAGAGGAACCATAATTCCTTCTCTACTGCGTATGTGCTCTTCACCTGGTTGTCTCTATGCCTGTGGATTCATATAATCTGCTGCTCTGATTATTTATTCTGCTGCTCTGGCTACTCCATGTAAAGGAGTGGGAACTCCTTTAAGCTGACTCTAAATTCTTTTTTGTTTGTTTATTTATATTTTGAGACAGGGTCTCTCTCTCTCTTTTCTCTCTTTCTGTTTTTTTTTTTTTTAAGATTCATTTTATTTTATACATGTGAGTACACTGTAGCTGGTCTTCAGACACACCAGAAGAAGACATCAGATCCCATTACAGATGGTTGTGAGCAACCATGTGGTTTGCTGGGATTTGAACGGAGGACCTCTGGCAGAGCAGTCGGTGATCTTACCCTCTGAGCCAGCTCTCCAGCTCCCAGACAGGGTGTCTCTTATGTAGCCTTGGCTGTCCTAATTTATTCTGCAGACCAGGCTGCCCTCAAACTTACAGAGATCTGTTTGCCCCTGCTTCCTGAGTGCTGGGATTAAAGGCATTTGCCACCATTGTCTGGCCTGGCTCTATGTTCTTCTAACACATCTACACCTTTCTCTTTCTTATTTGTGGGATTGGGACTTGAACCCAAGCCTTGCACCTATGGAAGCATCCACTCTACCATTGAGCTACACCCCCAGTCTTCCACACGCCTTTAAAATCTGGAAGCATGAGACTTTTCCAGACCCTTGTTTATCTCAACTCCGAGATTAGCCACTTCTCCAGGAAACCCTGGCTCCTTCTGTTGGATAATAGTACTTAGAAACCAAGATCTGGACCGCAGCTGAGACAACGTGTTTTAAATGTGTAAAATCACAGAGTGATAAGTTTTAAACACTGTCTTTTAATGTCCCATGATTTTAAGGACCATCTGTGTACTTCACTGTGTATTTATATTAGTTTTAGATAGATGATAGAAAGCAGTGTGTCTTCGTGACTTTTAAGCCTATATTGTTTGAAATACTTTAGTTACTGACAAGTACCATGGCAATGCAATGCTGGATAAAGGACCGAACTCGGTCTTCTTTTTCTTCCTTCCTCTCCTTCTCTATGTTCTTTTGTGTGTCTTTCAGATGGAGTTACAAGATGACGGCATCACGATGGGTTTAGAGCACAGTTTGTCCAAGGACATTATTTCTATCATAAACAATGTCTTCCAGGCCCCCTGGGGGGGCTCCCACAGCTGCCAGAAGGACAAAAAGGCGACGGAGTGTAACCTGTGTCAGTCTAGCATCCTCTGCTACCAGCTCGCCTGTGAACTCCTGGAGAGACTAGCTCCCAAAGAAGAAAGCCGGCTGGTGGTAAGCAGCTGAGGAAATAAGATGGCTCGTAGCTAACAAAACGGGTGTAGTGTGTGTGTGTCTGTGTGTGTGTGTCTGTCTGTCTGTGTGTGTCTGTGTGTCTGTCTGTGTGTGTGTATCTGTGTGTGTGTGTGCATGTCTCTGTGTATGTGTCTGTGTGTCTGTGTGTCTGTGTGTGTGTCTGTCTGTGTGTCTGTGTCTGTGTGTAGGAGTGTTTGGTATTTATCTGTCATCTAGGATAGGAGCCACAGCATACAGAATGCTTGCAGGTGGCTTGAGGGGCGTGGTAGCAGTTCTACTCATGGAGTTTCCATGGACACGGAACATTACTGGTATCCCTAAAAGACTTTTCTCGCTAAATTACTTTTATGAAGTTTAAATAACAATGAGTATAGTACATTATGCAATTAAATATTAAGTAGATTATGTATGGATACCAATTTAAGAACTCACTGACTTCACCAACAATAAAGAAAACCCACTCCCACTTCTGGCTATGTTCATGCTTTGCTTCCAGGGAAAGTCGTATAAAGAAATGACAGTTGCTGCATGCCACACTTCAGTGACTCCTTGCTCTAGCTGTCTTCTGTATGGCATATCTTCAGGGCATATATAACATCAAAATATCCTCTAGTCATTGGAGGCAGATGAAACTGAATTATCCAACCTTTCTCCTTCTGTTTTTTTTTACCAACTGTTTAGCGTCAAAAGTTACTTCTCTGAAAAAAAAATCCAACACTTTTTGAAGTTTCAGTGTGCCTTCAGTTGCAGTCTGTTTACCTGATCTGTTTTAATATAATGTCTTTTAACCCAGCCATGGATACTTACTATAAAAGTGCCTCCCCACCCCCGCCCGTTGTTCTTTCTCACTCCTGCCCGCTGTCTGCCACTCTGAGCTCAGGTGTTTCAGATCCCTCAGGCAAGTGAGAATAGGTTATGTTTGCTTGCTTGTATTGCCTTGTTTAATACCATAGCATAATGTTTTCCAGGTTCATTCTTGTCAACTTGTCAGCATATGATAAAAATTTAATTGAAAAACAACCAAACCAAACCAAAACAAAACCAGCCACAGTAACAGATGGTGAGGAAATACAAATCGAAGCCAAGACATCGTGGGTCTGTTTGGAGGTATAGCTCAGTGGTAGTGTCTACCCAGCATGCAGAAAACTCCAAGTTCTATCCCAGCACTGAAAACAAACAAACAAACAAACAAACAAACCAAGAACCAAAACAGCAACAAAGCCAGGAGTCTAATTGGAAGTATACTTACGTAAAAGAAAACCACAAGCCAGCTCAATGAATATTATATATAGCAAGAAATGAACAAAGTGGCTGTGGGGAGACAGAAGAGGGCCCTTGAGTCGATCGATCGATCAATCGCTAGGAGGTGAAGGGGCCAGGAGTCTTTTGGGGAAGATGAGCCCCGAATTTATACCTGCAGTGAAGCTGGAGACAAGAAAATGGCAGAGTAAGAAAAGAAAAGAAAAAAAAAAAAAGAAAGAAAATGGCAGAAAAAAATTCAGACTTAGGGAATTTCTGCCCAGATGATAGGTGGACATTAATTTGTTAGTAGACAAGCTCTGATCATCCCTTAAAGGACCCATCTGGTCCCATCTCCATGTCACACCGAGCGCAATCTCAGCAGGTCTTACAGGGAACACATTAGCATGCACCTCGAACAAGCAGGCCGAGTTGCCATGCACCATGAATACTGGATTTGATTCTTAAGAGAAAGATTGGAAAGAAATAAATGCTTTGAAGTCATGTGCTCTAAATTCTGGGGAAAACCAACTAATAAGAGGGAAAAAGAAAGGAAGAGAAGACCAAAGGTAAATCCTCAAAGGGCCAGAGATGTGAGAGAAG
The DNA here is from genome assembly GCA_019843815.1 of Montemys delectorum. Classification (NCBI taxonomy): domain Eukaryota; kingdom Metazoa; phylum Chordata; class Mammalia; order Rodentia; family Muridae; genus Montemys; species Montemys delectorum. Next base: position 5,041 of record JADRCD010202553.1, on the reverse strand, counting down.
AGCTGAGGGGAAGTCATCACAAAGAAAGCAAGGCACTGAAGTGCCAACAGGAGGGATACAGCACCCCACACTCTGAGGAGGGGAAGGAGAGCAAACCATGCCCTGAGAATTCTGCAATTACATGGTCCTTTGTGCCCCTGGGGAGTGTGGTAGCCAGGGAATGAAGGCAGAATCTTGTAGGTGCAAACAAAATCAACTGAGGAGATGTGTGTATGAATCTCAGCATCTCTTTGGGGGATGAACTGTGAGGGAAAGAGGCTGCACAGGGTTCCTAGCAGGTTTGCGTCACCTAAGACAAGGAGGGAAGTCAAGCTTCGATAGAACCAGAGCCACTTCAAACAATCCTTCATGTCTTATGCTTCTCACAATGGTCAAATCCTTGAATTTGAAGGTTAAGTTAAAGGATTCTGAAATTCAACTGGAAGAGAAGCTCTTGAGCAAGAGAGATGTTTGTTCTGGAACATGGTCTCTACTGCCTGTTCTCCACCACCTTAGGTCTCCCATGCTCTCCCTGGGTCAAGGAAAGACACGGCAAGAGGAAAACATGCAGGGTAGGCTGGTAGGAGGCTTCGGCTAGTTTCCAAGGCAGGTGATGCCAGTCCATCACAGTACCAGACTTGAGGATCAGAGGTGCTCATAGACAGATCCTTAAACAGCAGGCAACTGTCTACACAAAACTCAGTTTGCTCTATGACTGGCTGTCTTGTTTGTAGATGGCCTAGGACCGGAGCCAGCCTCAGTAAACCTGGGAAGCTGGCAAAGGTATTTTTTTCAGAGACCTTGTCGAGTTCATTTTCTCTGCCAGTTAAAGAATTAAAGGGCAGAGAAATTCTCCAGTGCAGTATGTAACAGCAGGGGAAGTCTCAGATACAGCAGACAGAACAGGTAGTTATGCAAAGGCTTCTATTAGAGGTGAGGAAACACACACACACACACACACACACACACACACAGAGAGAGAGAGAGACACACTGAGAGAGAGAAGAACAGAGAGAGAGAGAGACAGAGAGTCAGAGAGACAGAGAGAGACAAGGAGAGATCATAGGCATACACAGATAAAGCGCAGGAGGGCTTGTGAGGGCTTGTGAGGGCTTGTGAGGGCTTGTGAGGGCT
>JADRCD010202552.1:2480-13574 GCA_019843815.1 Montemys delectorum | reverse complement strand
CAAGGAGATCAAACTTCACCTCAGGAAATTCAGTGTGTGTCAACAGTACAGTTGTGCAGATCATGTTAATCTATGTGGCTTCTCCTGCTGCGAGATACTTAGCCTCATGCCTGGGTGCTCTAGGCTTAAGCTTCATTAGAAAGACTCATTCAAAGGTGCTTCTGGAACTTGAAGAACATTTAATCTCTGAATGTAGTAAAATTAAGGAGAAAGCAAATTAAAAGGTGACAGCTTTAAAACTAACTCCTTTAATACATATGTATAAAGCTTTATGATTTATAGAAAATATTGCTTTCTTTTGACAGGAACTTTTGTTGATTCTTATCATACAACTACAAATAAAGTGTAATGAATTCTAAAATACAAAGGCCTCAGAAAAACCTCAGACCCACAATCACCCACAATCAATTAGTTAAGTAGCCTCTGTGTAGCTGTGTTAGATAATACACAACTAAGAGATGGTAAATAGATGTGCTAAGGGAGGCAAAGAGGAAAAAGCAACACCTGGGACATTGAAGTCAAGAGGATATGTTGGGGGAAGCTAAAGGTGGAAGAAGGGAACTGGGATGGAGAAGGAGAAAGGAGAGGAGGACCAACTAGAACATAAAATGCCTTAGAGATGTCTAATGCCCATTTATTCCTCTGTGTGTGGATGTGTGCTGTATGTGTGGCCATGTTCAAATGCATGTGTGTGTCCGTGACTAAGTGTGTGTATGTGTTCATATGTATGTGCATGTGTGAATGTGCGTGAATGGGCATGTATATGTGTTCATGTGGATGTATGTGCATGAAAGTGTACACACATACATGTGTGTCTATTTATGTGAGTATGTGCATGTGCTTATTTATGTACTTATACTGGCACACACAAAAAGATCAAAAAAACCCCTTGAGATATTGTATTTTACCTCATTTGAAACTGTGTTTCTTGTTTGGTGTGGTGTGAACCAACAAATGGCTCTGGGTTCCTGTAGGAACACAGATTATATGTTCTAGGGATTCACACTCAGGTCCTTAAGTTTGTGTAGTAAATGTTTTATCCAGTGGGTCATCAATCCAGTCTGGTAGGCTAATTTTAAAAGAAATAAATTTAAGATTAACTGAAGAAACTGAAGATTATGCTAAAAATAATCCAAGTAAGCACGAGAAAATGAGACTAAAAGATGTATTAATAAACTGGCAAATCAAATATAATTAATAAGGAAAATATATCTTCAGAGCCTTAAAAGCTTACCTACTTCCCTAAAGTTTAGGAGAAAAGAAGGTATGGAATAAATAAGGAATAAAACAGACGATAAAGTTATGCATGTTGAGCAGTTACAAGTAGAAGGAGTATTTTGTGCACTAGGCCAAGAACCTTCAAACTCTACATTAAGAAGACAAATTCCTAAAAATATGAATCACTAAAATTGGCTCCACCAAGATAAATATCAATTCTATTTAAATAACTAAAAGATGTAAAAATTCTTATGAATAACTGAAATGCTGTAACAGATCCAATGGCCCAACTCCTTGAATGATATAATCTACTAAAATTGACTCAAGAAAAAGGATTTCTCTGGCTAAGTCAACTCAACAAACAGAGTCGATTACTAATAGCCTTCTAGAACATGCTCAGATTGGATTGGACAGTCAAGCTGATTCCAGTCTACATTCTTGAAAAACAGAAGCAGAAGGAATGCCTCCTAGTGCATACTGTGTGCCCAAAGTTACCCTAATATCAAAACTAAGGAACGATTTTCCAAGGGAGAGGGGAAGACCACTATATCCTGTGAATCTACATGCAACTATATTCAGATCAAAACCAGTAGTGATGGAGCCATGGATTCCGGCTTGGGATAAGGACATGACATTCAGATCTGTTCCTTAGGTAGCATCCCACACTACTGTCATTTCCCTTAAGAGTTAACCCCATTGGACCTGTCAATTATCTGGCTTGGACACAACTTACCTTTTCATGTAAAAGCAGATTCACTTGAAGATGTGTTAAGGATGTGGGAAGAATAGAATTGCCCCACAATGAGATAGTGTACTTCTCAGAAATCCCTTCATCAGTACAGTTGCTTTCAGTGCTTCCCCTGTGTGATCCTGCCCATTTCACTGAGTTCTAATGCAAAGGTAGAACTTTTCCTTTTTCTTCCTTCTATTCACTTTAGAGTTCTTTCCCTAACTTTCTGGGATTTCTCAGTCATTCTTCAAACTTCCCATACAATTGCTTGTTGAGCACGCCAGCTTTTTTGGACTCTAACCCATAAGGACATAGATTCATGTCTTCCTCTTTTCCCTTCCCCTCCTCTCAGAGGCTGCTTAGCTTTATTGCTTGACTTTTCTATTGTTTTTGTTTCAAATCCCAATGAAAATGATTCTTGAGCTTCTTTTTGAACCTAAGAACCCATGAAAGAGAACCCCCAATTCCCTGACATCAATAGATGAAGCAAACTCATATGCCAAAATCCAACACACACTCATCCTAAAACCTGAGCAAACTGGGATGACAAGAGAACTTCTTTAACTCTATAGAAAACTGTAGAAAGCCTACAGCTGATGCCATTACTTGTGTTGAGAACTAAATAGCTTCTTTCTAATATCAGGAGCAAGGTAGTGATGCCATCCTCGTTTCTGTACCGCATTCCAGAAGTCCCAGATAAAGCAGATGAGGAAAAGGAGTAGAATTTATACAGACAGGGAGAAAGAGAAATAGTCCTCATCTGTAGATGAAATGGTTCTTTATGTAGAAAACTTCAAAGAATCAACAACAAAAGATTCTAGAGTTATTAAGAAGTCACAGCAAGATCTTGGGATACAGGCCCTTGGTGTGGACCCATAGTTCCCCTAGATCCTTCATTCTGGTCTCCACAGACTTATTCCTAGTGCAGCTGCAGCCAGCCTATAGGAGCTCCTCCTATCTCCTCATCCTCATTCCCTAGGGACCCTGCCTCTTTCTTTATACCCCATTCAGAATGGCCAAGATCATTCAATCAATTAATCAATCCATCAAAATCACAGCACATGCTGGTGAAGATATGGGATAAAGGAAACGCTCATTCATTGCTGAAGGGAGTGAAAACCTGTACAGCCACTATGGAAATCAGGGTGAAAGTCCCTCATGAAGCTGAGAGTAGATCTACCTCAAATTGATGCTTACCACTCTTGGACATAGGCACAAAAGACTCAGGATTAAACTTCAGTGATCATTACTGCTCTATTCACCACCACCAGAAACTTGAATCAGGCTAGATGCCCATCAGCTAATTAATGGATGACAGAATGTGATACATTTACACAGTGGACTATTATCCAGTTATTAGGAAAAATGAAATCATGAAATTTGAAGGTAAATTGGTAGAGTTAGAAAAAAATCATACTGTATGATATAAACCATGCCCCTAAAAGATGACTATGGCAAGTTTTCTCATATGTATGAATGTTAGCTTTTAAGATTTCAATATGCGTGCTACCATATTAATAACCACAGAATTTAGATATATACTAAGGGATTAAGGGTGGGGATGGGGTGGGAGAGGATATTCCAAGGTAGAAGAAATAGAATATAGTGTTATGGAGAGACAAAGGGGAAGCTAGAATAAGAAGATTAAATAGGGAGGGAAATGGGAGTGAGGGAAAAGGAGAGGATGTGGGGAGAGATAACTACAACTAGAACTAAAGGCATTATGAAGAGCCATATGGAGACACACTACTATAGAAAATTAGTGAAATACATAAATATATGAAAGGAATAGAAATCGAATCACCAAATAGTGGCGGAGAAAATGCCACAACTAGACAACTTATGATAGCCAAGAGAAACCTCCACTGTTGGGAATGGCTCACATCTTCTTGAGTAATGAGCTAAATTGGTCATATGTAAATCAATAGCCGAGGCTATTGATGGTTCCCTACAACCTGATGGTAAGACCCTATTGCTGATGGCAACATCTATGTATCTCATTAAACATGAGTAAGTTGAGCTGGTGCCTAACTAGAAGCTTCACTGCTAATGACTAACATTTATGGTACTAAAAGGTGCATTGCACAATCCTAGAGACATGTAATCATCAATATTACCTAGCTAAAAACCCTGTGGCCTACAACAGCAAGATATACTGGAGCAGTCATTGCACAAATGTTATGGAAGTAACTAATCACTTTTTGATTGAATTTAAGGCCTGCTCCATGAGATGGAGCCTCTATCTGATACTGCTAAAGTGCCCAAGAACTTGAGACTGGATAGGTTGTGGGCCTAGGGGAAAATCTAATACTGTTATTCTAGTAAAGGAACAAAGAAATAAAAATGATTCCTACCAACATTCTGCTTTGTCTTACAATAGATGGAAATTAACAAATACCCACAACCAGACAATTTACAGAGAGTGAGACATTTTGGGATACTCAGTCCTGAATGGAATGTATTCATCAAACATTTTCCCTCAAGACTCAGGGATCTGTGTAAAAGGAGAGGCAGAAGGAGTGTAGGAACCAAAGGTAATGAGGGATGACTTCACAGAAGCAATGTCTTCGAGACATAATGCACATATGGCCTCATAGAGACCGTGGCAAGTGTGCTCAAGACTGCACATATTCAGTCTGCACTGAATTCCAGCACTGAGCGAGGAAGTGCACATGAGCTCCTACTCCTAATCAAGAAGCTATCTGCAATTGATACATGGTGGCAAGGAAAAATTAATTTTCTGTAATGGGTCTTTCCAGAAAAATAAACCACACTTGAGAGTAGGTATCATGCTCAGAAGTAGTAGTCAACAGAAAATGAGCTTCACAGTATTTTTTTTTTTTTGTAGACTTGCTTTGTTTTGACCTCTTTTGTCTTATTTGCCTGTTTCATTTGACTTTAATTTTTGCATTTTGTGGGTTTTGTTATTGTTGTTGCTTTGGGGTGTGTTTTTGTTTTTATTGATAGAAAGGATATGGGGTAGAACAGGTAGAGAAGTGAGGACGATCTGGGAGGAGTTAGAGGGAGGGGAAAACATGGCTAAATGATAGAAAAAATTAAAAATAATGACATAAAATAGCAAACACTGCTATGCTGTAGATGTCTGGAGTATTTAACTGAAAAAAAAGAGAAATTATATTTAAAAATATAAAGATATCAGCCCTCAAAGCATGTCCACAGGAGAAAGACTGGAAGCAGGCAGCACGGGTGCAAGCAGTCTCTTAGCTGTATCTGTGTGTTCTGTATTACACACACACACACACACACACACACACACACACACACACACACGTACATATTTCTACCAAAGATTTTGGGATAAAAAGTGAGGTTCATAATCTTCACTGTCACCTTCAACTGTACTTGGAGTCAACAAGGAAGAGGAGGCACACCTCTAGGTGTGTCTATAAAGGTTCAGGAGGTGGTTGACTACATAACAGGGAAAAGAAGTTCTTCCAGTGTGGGCAGCAACATCCTTCTGGCTAGAACCCAAATAGAAGAAAAGGGGAGAAAGTAAAAAGGGAGCCTAGCACCACTCTCTTTCTTTCTTCTGGTTGTCAGGGCATGGACTCTTAGGCTCTAATCCACCTCCCCAATGTGACAGACACCCCTGAAACTGTGAGAAGAATCGATCTTTTCATCTTGTTGTCTGTGTCAGGCATTTTGGTGAAAATAATGAAAAGCTAATCCACAAGACTGTCATACAAAGTCAATTGCTTTTTGTATGCCAGCAATGAACACTTGAGTGTTGAAATTCAAAACTTAACACCATTTGTAGAAGCACCCAGAAAACAAACAGGCACACATATAAAACAGTATGTTCAGAATCCATGCAAAGGAAAACTATAAACTGTGTTGAGGGAAAACAGAGAAGTTTAAAGTAGGGGTGTGAAAGTCTATGGAGATGGGTAGGAAGACAGTATGTCAAGATGCATCATTTCCCTCAGATTTACTTAGATATGTACTGAAATCCTAATCAAAGCATTTTTGTATTATTCCATGGCTAGTAACAGATTCTAAAATATAAGCAAAGGCAGAAGACCTAGAAAAATGTATACAGTATTGAAGAACAACAAAACTTAAGGGTTGCCCCCACCCAACCTCAAGTTTAGCCATAAAGCAACAGTTATGAAGACAGTGCTATTGTTGAATCAAGAGACAAATCCTCTATAGAACAGAATAGAAGGCTTAGAAAATATGCTAAGAAACACAGTCAATGGGCCTGACAAGGACAAGGAAATTCAGGAAAGGCAAAGTTGTCTTAACAAGTTATCTACAAGAAATGCAGGGACAAAGATGGAGCAAAAACTGAGGGAATGGCCAATTAATAGCTACCCCAACTTGAGATCCATCCCATGGGCAAGCTCCAATCCCTGACACTATCAATGATACTCTGCTATGTTTGCAGACAAGAGCCTAGCATAATTATCTTCTGAGACAAAAACAAAAAGCTGACTGAAACAGATACACACACCCATAGTCAAACATTGGACAGAGCTCAGGAAGTCTTATAGAAGAGTTGAGATGAAGACCAACAGAGTCAACTAACCTGGGCCCTTGGAGGCTCCCAAATACTGAACCACCAATCAAAGAGCATACAGGGACAGGGTTGACCTAGGCCTTCCTGCATATGTAGCAGATATGCAGTACTGTCTCTGTGTGGTTCCCACAACTGGAGTGGGAGCTGTCTTGAATACTGCTGTCGTTCTGTGTTCCCAATCCTCTATCTTACTAGTCTGGCCTTTTTGGAAGACGATGCACCTAGCCTTGTGGAAACTTATGTGTCAAGGTGGATGGGATATCCTTGGGGGCCTCTACCTTTTCAAGGGAGATGGGGGGTGGGGGAGGAATACTGTGAGAGGGAGACTGGGAAGAAGAGGACAACCATCCAGATGCAAATCAAATACATGAATAATAAAAAACACATGTTATTGTAAGAATGGGGAATTTGACAAAATCTCAAAGATTTGTAAGGATTACATTGACTTCAAGTAATTGCTTAAATAAACATTTTTCTACAATTAGTTACAAATAAATAACAATGAAAAAACTTGATACAAGATATTTTAAGAAGAATCTAGACACACCCTTTTCACACACAAAAAAATGTTATAATCATAATCAAAACTATAAATTTCTCAGGGAGGTAAGGAGATGTCCTTGTGGGTAAAGCACTCGTTGTGCAAGCATGAGGACTGGAGTTTAGTTTCCCAGCGCCCACAATCGAACCTTGGCCTCCATGTGCACCCACCCACCAAATACATAACACCCTCAGAAGAAAACATAGGGTAAATTTAGGTGACACTGAGTTTTTAGAAGTATCAAGTACATTATGATCTATAGAAAAGGAAAGTTTGATGCTTTGGCCTTTATTAAAATTAAAAACTGCTTTACAGAAGATATTGTTGAAATAATGAAAAAAATTATACAATGGGAGGTATGTTATCTCAGGTATAAAAGTCTTTTAAAATTCAACACAAGCAGAACAATCTAATAAAGAAATGGGCAAAAGATCTGACCAAACTCCTCACCAAGAGGAGAGGCAGATGCCAAATAAGCCCTCAGGTATATCAAATACCTCCACAGTGAGGTGTCACAGCACACTGATTAGAATGGCTAAACTCTCAACCTTGACAGCACCAAATGTTGCTGAAGATGTGGAGCATCAGGAACTACCCTTCATTCCTGGCAGGGATGCAAAGTGACAAGATTGTCTGGAAGTGGATGAGCAGCACTTTCTCCCTAAAGCAAGCACAGTATTCCTGTGATCTGCATTTGATCTTGGTAGTTTTCAGATGAGTCAAAATGTATGGCCACATAAAACCACAGATTCCCAATCTTTATACAGACTTATGTATAACTCACAAAATATGGAAGCAATAGAGATCTCCTTCACTGGGAGTGGGGATGGGGGGGATGATACAGCAAGTGCACCAAGACTGGGCATTGCTATATCATTGCCTAAGAATGAAATGAAAGAGCTTCCTAAGCATGGAAAGATCCATTTACACATGTCTACGTAGCAGGAAGCAAGCCCCTGAGGACTAGATGTTGTATGACTTAACTCTAGAGTCTTTTGAAAAAACCAGTAAGTACAATCAAGGCCAATAAAAAGACTGGTCTTTTCTGGTGGCTGGGGCTGAGGGGAGAGAGTCAAGAAGGGCTAGTTAAATGCTGGGGAGGATTTAAAAGGTGAATCTATTTCATATAATGTTGTAATGATGGATACACAGCACCATGTAGTTGACAAATCTATCAAATGTGCATCTCAGGATCAAAGTCTGATATGAACAATCAAATTCAGTTAATAATAATGAGTCATCAGTGGCTCATCAATGCCAATAAAAATACCACAGTGATGCACAAACATCCAGGGACCTATCGACACTGGAGCAGGCAGCTCAGAAAAGGGGGAACTTAGCTCAACTCAGCTTCTCTGTAAACATAAAAATGCTCTATAAATGAAGCCCATTAATTTTTAAAAGTTTATATAAGAAAATATGACTAAAAATTGAAAAGCTATACCAGGGCTGACTAGTTTTATGAGGTTTTTAAATGCTTGGGAGCAGCTAACACTTACGTTACTCAAATAGTGTTAGAATATGGAAAATTGAAAATCTGTTCAATTCTTTTTTAAAATGATTAGGAATAAATGAAAATCCTACTTAGAAATAATCCAGAAGTAAACAAAGATGCCAGTAAAAATGACCATCTTCATGAAGAGAATCCAGTTGTGTGATAAAATAATAAAACTCCAAGTTACAAAAAGAAAAAAAGAAAAGAAAAAGAAAAAGGAAAAGAAAAAAGATGTTATTCTCCAAGTTCCAGAAAGGAACAGTATTGAGAGACTGAGGTCAGGAGAGTGCCGTGTCACATCTGTTCAGGAAGCCTGCCTTTGGCAATTCACCATGCATACTAAGACTGAAGACAGGAAATTCTACAGGAAAGAAGCCAGGATTTGGTGTAAACTAGTTCTTCAAAGTTACTTGACAGGAGAACGCTTGGTTTACTTTATGTATCAGTAACTCAGGATAACACTACAGAACACATCCCTCAATGCTGACACGCTTCAGGTTGCATTCAGCACTGCTGTGATGAGGAGACAAATGCCTCGGGATACCCTGATCATAATCTCGCAAGCCTGTGCATGTGTTACCTCACGTGGAGAAGGGAAGTGAAGGTTGCAGATGAGGGTTGCTGATCAGCTGGTTTTCAATAAGACTGTTATCTGGAATTATGTGAAAGGGTTCAGGGTAATCTCGGGTTCTTTTAAAAATGGTAGAGAGAGAGAGAGAGAGTGGGGGTGATGTCTCAGTGGGTATAGTGCCCACACAAGCACAAGGACTTGAGTTCAGCCTCAGCATCCATACGAAAGCTATCCATAGGACCTGTGGTTCTATACCTATAACCCCAATGCTGGGAGGCAAAGACAGTGGATCCCATAGGCTCAGTGCCCAGCCAGTGTCACAGAAATGAAGAGTTTCAGGTTCAAAGAGAGACCATGTCTCAAAAACTAAGAGGGAAAGCTTCAAGGAAAATGACCAACATGAACCGCTGACCTCCATACCTGCACACATGGGCAAATGCATATATGCATGTTCACATGCGCACACACACACACACACACACACACACACACACACACACACATATTAGAAGAGGAAATAGAAGAGAGAATCATCAGAGAGGGAAATGAAAGTGAAAATAGGTTGAGAGCCATCTTTCCTGGGTAACTATAGCTCTCATCCCTGCCTTATCAAATAAGCCTCTCTTTATAGCAATTGGGGATCATCACAGAAAAGCACAACTGGACACAATGTAGAGATCAATAAATAGATCATTGGGAAACCAACCACAAAATACACAGATATATCACAGATCCTGCCTCTATGGCTCAGGGAACATCAGGAATGGAAAGAGTGTGGGAGCCAGAATACCAGGAATTGTATTGTGACAAAATCTCTCCTATGGCTGCATAAAAAAGACTTGAATGATAGCAGTATCAATGGATGTCTTAATGTGGAAGGGGAAATTCTGTGGGATCTATGTTAGTCATGATTCTCTAGAGGAACAGAACTGATAGTGAATCTATCTGTCTATCTATCTATCTATCTATCTATCTATCTATCTATCTACCTATCTATCTCTTTAAAACTGTATCCATATCACACACACATACACACACATATATGTACATATATATATCATCTATCTAAATATTTATAACCTTATCTAATTCTCTGTACACATACACACACATGCCATATATCTTAGCATCCATATGAAAATTGGACCTGTAGACCTATACCTATAACCCCAAAGATGGGAGGCAAAGGCAGACTATCCCACAGGCTCAGTGCCAAGCCAGTGTCACAGAAATGAGGTGTTCCAGGTTCAATGAGAGAGCATGACTCAAAAATGAAGAGGGAAAGCCTTCAAGGAAAATACCCAACATGAACCAATGACCTGCACACTAACACACATGGGTAAATGAATGTGTGTGTGTGTGTGTGTGTGTGTGTGTGTGTGTGTGTGTAATTTCTCTGAGATTTATTAGAATGACTTATAGGCTGTGATCCAGCCAATCCAATGATAAATGTCTACCACTGGGAAGTCCAAGAACCAAATAAGTGTCCAGTTCATGAGGCTGGGTGTCTCTGCTGGTCTTCAGTATACGCTGGAATTCCAAAGAAGTAAAGTTTCATGCCAGTGAAGGAAGGAACTTTATGGTGAAAGCAAGGGAAAGCAAATACAGAGCTGACTCTTAAAGAGGGACTGGTTGTCTTCAGATGATAGGAGAACATTGCTCCAAAATTCCAAAGGATTCCTCCAAGATTCACCTATAGGGCCCTGCCAAAGGCTCCAAACAGCATTCCTGTCTACTGGATCATGTGGTCAAAGTGACAGAAAACTCTGCCCAGCAGCTAGGACTCATTGAACAGTTATCTTCTGTTCCTGGCCCCACTCAAAGCTAGCAGCTTTGGGTCTTAGACAAAGAACTACAGGGAACTAATGACCGGTGGAAGGAGAATTAACCTCTCCCAGGAATGAGGCCAATAATTAGTCCTCCAATGCAGAGTGGTCAGTCTTTTAAACTAAACACACACACACACACACACACACACACACACACACACACACACACA
>JADRCD010202551.1:10000-28435 GCA_019843815.1 Montemys delectorum | reverse complement strand
CACACACACACACACACACACACACACACACACACACACACACACCAGGGACACACTTGGAATGCCCAGGCCTCAAGAACAAATACTTGGCCTTAGTACACTTGACTACCATAGTAACCAACTAGAAGCTCTCATCTGCCTGAGGAAGGGAGAAGGTTTCACGTGCTCAGGCAAGCACTCCTGAGAGATAGGAAGGAGGGCTGGGAGGAGGAGAGGAGCCCAAGTCCACAACCCTATAAATGCACAGCTAGTCTGAAGCAAATGCTCTGCACCGTCACTCTGAACCTCTTCTGCAGCAAAGACCAGCACAATGTCCTCATCAGCGTGTCCCAAACCCCACGGTCAAGGTCAGTGAATGAACTCTCTTCTGCTATGAAGCTGACCTTGCCTCTGACCTTGTCACCAGAGCCAAGCCAATCTCTCAGAGACTATCTGCATCCACATCACACAGGGCTCTGTGCACGGTGGCCATTGAGAGAGGGGTCACAGCTTTGACTCTGTCAACCTTTCCCTTGCTCACCTTTTCCCTCTCTGGAGTCTCTCAGAGTCTCTGCTGTCCTGGATCTTTAACTGGTCACTTCTTCCTCTGTGTCTTCTCTCCATAATTCCATCACAGCGTCAGTCCACTCACCTGCCCTCCTGGCTGGGGCACACATCACTTAGACATGACAAGAAGAGCTCCCCTCTCTTGCTGAGTCTTAATTTGTTGTCTGGGGAGGAAGAAAGCCCAGATCAATATTTCTTGCTTGGAGAACCAGGCTCCCTAGAGCTGGTTTGATATGCAGCCAAGCATGTACAGCCTTGTGCCAGCCCCGCTGACCCTCTGAATTGGGTTTGCCTTGCTTATTTCTCCTCTGTAGGTGGAGGCTCCTGGAATCCCTCCTCCAGTCTTTTTCTGTCCTGCCCTGTTCATCTCAATACTTGTCGAAGCTTATTAGATTTTGGTCAGTTGAATCCCTTCTACACTGTTTGGTGAGAACTGCTCCTCCTCTCACTGATTACTTTCTTTTTCTTTAATTTTTGCTTTTCCTAAGCCTCTGTCTTTATGTTTGTACATCTTGGTATTTTCTACTTATTTGACCTTTTCTACTTTTTCTCCTTCCCTGTGGAAAGGGAGGCTAGGAGGTGTCCCATGGATGGTCCCCTTTCAGAGACTACAGTAAAGAACATGCCTTCTACATTTTGCTGGGGATTTTCTAGGGGTAGGTTAGGGGCTTCTGTTTGCAACGTCTACAGGAGTCAGATAAGAGGAAAGGATATATACTTTGCATAACATTTTTAAAAAGTTAGGTATACAGAACACCCTGAGAGTAAGAAGCAGGAAGAATTGGGGGAGACTGGAAAAGGTGTGTGAGGATCTCCCTTCTCTGGATCTCTACAACACCTAGGGCTTATGAGTGACAGGCTAGACAACCTTGAAGCCATCCTTGGAAAAGTGAAGCGAAGTCACAGGAAGATGAGAAGAATGAATCTAAACCATGATTTGGGTTTATCCTCAGTGCCTGACAACTTGCGCTTAGAGATGAACTTCAGGCATGCCTGACTCAGACCAAAGATACCTCTGCATCAACTGCGGGCAGTGCTAAAAATGGGACGTATTGGTTTTTAATATCTGAACATTAGTGTTTTATTTTAAATGTAAACATTGGCTTTATAGGTCATTATTAGATGATTCTGTATGGGGGAAGATTAAAATTTCAAGGGAAATAACTATCTTGTAAGGTGCTTAGCTTGAGGTAGTAATGTGACTCAAAAATAACATTTTTTCAATTACAAACAAATGTTCCATATGTATGTGGTGTGAAACATGGTATTTCTTGGCCAGATGTGGCAGCTACACACCTTTAATCGGGAGCCAGAGGCAGGTGGAGCTTTCCAAGTTGCAGAGCAGCCTGGCTGAACAGTGAGCTGCAGGACAGCTGGAGCTCCTGAACTGAGAGCCTCAGGCGAGCTAGCAAATGGGGTTCTTGAGCTTCAGGAAGGATTGAAACCAAGGCTTTGCCCCTAGTAGGCAAGTTCTCTCCTACTGAGTCACATCCTCAGTGAGCCATTGTTGTTTTTATAGATGCAAATATTGTAAAATAATTGTCAACATATCCAATTGACATAATGATCACCTCATAAAATTATGTCTGAGACAAGAAGTGTTAAAGAAATTATTGACGCAACAATTTTCAAGTGTATAACACATAATTATTAAACATAGTCATCATGTTATACGACAGATTTCATGAATTTATTTCTCATGGCTAACTCAAGTTGTATGTCCTTAGACTGGTCCTCGCCTCCACCCTGCCCCTGATGGCCACCTCCCTACTCTCCCTGTCTTTGATATGGAGTTTTAGATTCCATATATTAGTGATATCATATGGTATTCATGAAATAATTTCTGTATTGATTTTGCATATGATGATACTCTTTAGGTTTAATTCATATTATCCAAAATGAAAGGATTTCCTAATTTTTTAAAGATCAAATTATATTTTAAGTATCATATTTTAAAAATGTGTGGTATCAGTGGATGGATGTGATCCTTAAATCTACATCTTAACGACTGTAAGCCACACTACAGTGAACACTGCAGTAAGGCGTGTCTTCAACATGCCACTTTAATTTCCTTTGAGTACACTGCATCGAATGCGAAGTACATTTTGAGTTTGTTTTGGAACCTCCATAATGTTTAATATAACAGCTGAACTCAGAGTCCCACCACCAGTATACAAAAAGGATCCCTTTTCTCTATGTCCTTGCCAACACTTCTCTTCCATATCTATGCTTAAAATTTTATTTGTTATTTATTTGTAAAACATTTATCTTCATTTTTAATTGTGTTTGCATGTGTGCCCATGTACATGCTCATGCATGTGAGCATAGAGCCTTGGAACCCAGAAGAGGATATCCCCTGGAGCTGGAGTTATAGGCAACTGTGAGCTGCTAGTCAGGGCTGCAAGGTACCAAATTTGTCCTCTTGAAGAGCAATGCACATTCCTAACTGCTTAGCCATCTCTCTTGTCCTGGTTGTATTTTTATACAATTTAATTATGAGTATATTTAACTATGAGTGTATGTGGAAGAGGTGGCCCGTGAGTGTAATGCTCAGAGACCAGAGGAAGATGGCAGATCTCCTGGAGCTGGGTTGCAAGTGCTTGTGTGTCCTACTGTGTGGGTGCTGGGAGTCAAACCAGTCCATTGCGAAAGCAGCTCATACTCGTGATACTGAGCCACCACTTCCTCCCTCTTTCATCTCCTTTTACAATACCAGGGGAGCTGAAGCCACACATCACTGGAGTGGTGGGACACTTCCCTGATCATTAGCAGTGTTGAATTTTATTTCTTCATTTGCCTGTTGACTATAGATCTTTCTTATTTTGAAATTTTTCTTTTCAAGTCCTTTAAATGTTTTTGATATGATTAACTTGCTTTCTTTGTCTGTGTCTATTCAGCACTATGTATGTTCGTGTACAAATACACATGTATGTGCATACAAATGAGACCAGAGAGCTGTGTCTGGTGTCTTCCCCACTTGCTCTCCGACTTACCTTTTGAGACAGAGTCTCTCACTGCCTCTGAGCTCATTGATTCAGCCAGGGCTCCAGCAAGCTCAGAGATCTTCCTGTCTCACCCCGACTTCAGTAAATATGGCAAGAATCTAAGCTTCACGCAGGCATGAGACTTTTCCCTCAGGAACACACTGAGTTCTTTGCACTCCAGTTGTCATGGATGGAGACCTCCCCTTTAGCTCGCACACCCTGTGCTTTCATAGCTCAGAACATGGAAGACTTCAAAATGCCTTCCCTCTCAGGGTCTGCCACATATTGTGATTAGCTTAGAGCTGCTTTTCATTACAGCCCCAACTCCATCGTATTTCATTGTTCATACTATATCTTTATATATGGGCTACCATTAGTGTTAAATAACTACTTGGGACTCTGAGGGATTCAGTAAGTATTTACTGCTCTTTCATCTCGTATTGAATAAACCAAAGAAAATGGGGGAAAGAGTCAACAAACAGAGTGGTCCATACACTTAGCCTATTACCTATAACGATGGCAAACCTACATAGACTTCCATATGCAGTTATATAGACTCATTCTCCAGCCACAGGCAGCACGGGGCAGCAAAGCCCACCTTGGAGAACAGAAATAGTAGCTTTCTCTTAAAAATAAAAAGACCACTCCGGTAGCTACTCGTCCTCGGTGATGGTGTAAAGGGAGCCAGAGGATGCTCCTTCATGTGGAAGGAAACAGCAGAAATGTAAGAGCGGCGTCTCTCTTCCACCTTCACTTTCCACACTGAACGGCATCTACCATTTTATTCATTTTATCCATCGACCTTGTTATGTCTGTGGTTGACCAGCTTTGTCCCCCCCCGCCCCGCCCACCACAGGACAAGTCACCGCTCTTCTGAGACGTCAGACACTTTGGAAGTCCCTATTTGACTTGCAGATGGTTCTGAAATGATCGTGACAATGGGTCATCTAAACAGCTGTGACAGCACTAGATGCACAGAAAATCTGCGCTCTTCTCTTCTACTGCCAAGCCAGGGGCAGCCTCGTTGCCCGATACGACTTATCAGCAAGGCTTCCATGGGATGAAACGGCCTCAGGAAGGAACATCGACGGATACAGTGGATGCATACGGACTGCTTTGAAAACGGCTGCTCGTGTAAGAGACCTCAGACCATCCAGCCTTTAAATAGGGACTCAGTGTAACTGCCGAGGTGCTTTTTCTCCTTGTAGTCTGCAGAGGACAGTTAAATACTCTTCTGGTTTGACAAAGAAATTCCACAAGTATGTGTGTCCGTGCACACAGATCTGTCGTTTAGAGAGATATGCATGTTCGTATCACCATTACCATTATTTAAGACCATTCTAAATCCTTGCAGAGCTTAATGTTAGTTGCAGAGGATTTACCATTTAGTTTTAATTTTTATTTATTTAATTTAAATTGATTTTGTTATTTATTTAATGTTTATTTTATTTTAGTTATCATTTTAAGGTTTTTTGGGGTTGTTTTTTTGGTTTTGGTTTTGGTTTTGGTTTTGGGTTTTTGGTTTTTCAAGACAGGGTTTCTCTGTATAGTCCTGGCTGTCTTGGAACTCACTCTGTAGACCAGGCTGACCTTGTACTCAGAAATCTGCCTGCCTCTGCCTCCCAAGCACTGGGATTAAAGGCGTGCGCCACCACTGCCCGGTAGTTTTAATTATTTTTAATCTTTACCATTTAGTTTTATTTATTTTAAGATTTATTTTAGGCCTAGAGAGATGGTTCAGTGCTGAAGAGCACCGACTGTTCTTCCAGCAGGACCAGGTTCAATTCCCACCAACTACATGGTGGCTCAGAACCTTCTATAACTCCAGTTTCAGGAGATCTGACCCCCTCTCTGGTCTTTTTAAAGACCATGCATGAAAGCAGTACATAGAAACACATGTATGCAATAAATACATACACATAAAAAAAATAAAATTATTTTTAAATTAAGAATAGCTTATTTTATTTTTTTAAAGACTTATTTATTTATTATATGTAAGTACACTGTAGCTGTCTTCAGACACACCAGAAGAGGGCATCAGATCTCGTTAAGGATGGTTGTGAGCCACCATGTGGTTGCTGGGATTTGAACTCAGGACATTTAGAAGAGCAGTCAACGCTCCTAACCTCTGAGCCATCTCTCCAGCCCCTATTTTATTATTTTTAATTATGTGTAGCTATATGTTTACATGTGGGTGTGTGCATATAAGAGCAAGTGCCTACAGAGGCCACAGGTGTCGGACCTACGGGAGCTGAAATTACAGATGGTTGTGATGCACAAATGTGGGAGCGGTTCTCTGAAGAGCAGAAAGTGCTCCTGGCCATCAGGGCATCTATCTCTCCAACCCTCTGCCCATCATGTTTAAAACATTCTTTGTCAGGGTAACCTTTTTGGGAATGAGGATAATTTTGTTTGTTGGGAGATTGCAACAGAATTACAGTTTTCTTTTGTTGTTGTTGTTGTTGTTGTTGTTGTTGTTGTTGTTTTGACGTTGGGGTTTTTTTGTTTGTTTATTTGTTTGATTTTTTTTTTGTTTTGGTTTTGGTTTTGTTTTTTTTTTGAGACAGGGTTTCTCTGTGTAGCCCTGGCTGTCCTGGAACTCACAGAAACCCACTTGCCTTTATCTCTCAAGTGCTGGGATCAAAGACATGCACCACCACTACCACTCAGCCATAGCATGGGATTTTTAAGTCAGGCATGGACATACACACACACACACACACACACACACACACACAAAACTTTAAAAAGGCAAGATGTTCAAATATATACAACCCAAATGGCAAGTGAGAAGATATGGGTATGCATTAGCAAATGACATCATGGGGCAGACAGCCCTCACCTACACTAAGGTGCTGTGCACACACAGTGTGGTAATGTGTTTAAGAAGACATGCACCTGTAATAGCATAGATGCCAAAGAACTGGAAACTCACCAGGTACCACTGTCTTCCAGAGCGGCCCTCCAGCTCCGACCATCCTCCCTGGAGCAGCTCTTCCTCAGACACCATGCCATCTCTGTTTCTAGAGACAGCGATTCAGTGACGCAGCGTGAGCAGCAGAGCCACGGGATGAGGTAGGCATGGATTGCTTCACAAAACCCCGTGTGTGGACACAGGCGCCTGACTGGCCAGCTGCTAACGTACCTAACAAGGTACAAGATGCTGGCCGGCACAGAATATTGCTTCTGCTCAGTGAGCTATAGGCAAGCACTGACCTTTAGTGGGGCTTAGTGAGTCCTCGAGTTGAATGCCAACTTCTTCTCGGCCAAGTCCAAGAACTCTGTGGATTGTGGCTCACTGATGATGTACATTGCCCAGTCATTCTCTTAGTCTCAACATGTCTGCTGAGTGAAGGATTGTGGGTCCATATTAAACTATGTCCTCTGCCTTCTCTTCTTTCCCCTCCCCTCCCTTTATTTCCCTTCCCTTTCTTTCTTTCTTCAGACCAAAGGAGAAGCCCTAGATAACAGAACTCCCCCATGTACAGGTGATAGGAACAGGCCTGGCAGATGCCTTGGTCAACCAAGAAATCTCACGCAGAGGGAGTCTAGTCCTGTAAGGGGTAGCCATAACAGAGAAGGTAGCCTCCACAAGGCAAGAAGGAGATATGAGACCTTGAAAGGGTAGAACATTCGATTCACCTTAGATAGGTGGCTGGTAACCAGTAAAGATAGGAAGGTAGGGGGAGAGAAAGGGGTGAGAATTAGCAGGAGTTGTCGGAGGCAAACGAGGGTATAGCAAAAAGAGAAGAGGGAAAGCAGAAGGGGGATGCTAAAGAAAGGAGTTTAGCATACACTGGCAACCAAAGCACCCGCAGTGGGAGTGGGATACATCTTAACGCCAAACAGGATGTAAGCACAAGAGATTTAATTTGAACACAGTGATTCCCTAAATGTTATGGTAATGAGAAAAGAGCATACCAATACTGAATACTAAGTCTCCAGTGAACATCATGTATTCACTGGGACTTAAGTACACATGTGCTCAATGCCCTCTGCAGGCCCAGGTCCAGAAAGGCTGGCATCGCCGGGCGGTGGTGGCGCACAACTTTAATCCGAACACTTGGGAGGTAGAGGCAGGTGGATTTCTGAGTTTGAGGCCAGCCTGGTCTACAGAGTGAGTTCCAGGACAGCCAGGGCTACACAGAGAAACCCTGTCTCGAAAAAAAGAAAAAAGGAAAAAGAAAAAAGAAAGAAAGGCTGGCATCTATGATGATGAGCCTTGCTCATCCATACCCCATTCTCAAATATATGGTTAGGTTGTTTTAACTGAAAATAGAGTATTCTCTCAAACAATACATCCCAACCCATTTCTCCTCCTTCCATTACTTGCAGCTCCCAAGGACCTCCCTTGCCCCCCAAATCCTTTCTGCCCAATGGTATGTAAAACAGATTGTAGAGGAAAGGTGTCACATATTGAAGGGTCTCATCCAGACAGGGCCCCTTTCCCTGTGTGCAGCATGGTGCTTGAACACCTCTAGGGAAACATGGGTGGAAAACCATGAATCTTTGGAATGACTGTAAAGGGACCCTAGTACTTCATAGGGTGAGAAATGAGAAAAGATGGAAAAAGGGAACACACTCACTCCACAGGGTGCCCAGTCAGTCCATAGTCAAGGGGAGCATTCACTTCCTCAGCTTCTAAAAATAGAATTGATGTGTAGAACCCCTGGTGAGCCTAGCATTTGTCATGACTATGACATTACTACATAGAGCTCGATAAGTTCCAAAACTTTTACTATCACACGAGGGAAAGCCTCCTGCTGGGTGTCTGGTCCAGGTGACCATCTTACCTCCCATACAACTGTGTCCTTTGTGCTTTCCCCGACCCATCTTCAAACAGGTCCCAGACAGCAGACCCAAGGAACAGCAGCACAGTGACCGAGTTCATCCTCGTGGGCTTTGAGCAGAGCTCCCCTTCCACCCGGGCATTGCTCTTCGCCCTCTTCCTGACTCTCTACAGCCTCGCCATGGCCATGAATGGTCTCATCATCTTCATCACATGGACTGACCCCAGGCTCAACAGCCCCATGTACTTCTTCCTTGGACACCTGTCTTTCCTGGACATCTGCTTCATCACCACCACCATCCCACAGATGTTGCTCCATCTGGTGACCAAGAACCACACTGTCTCCTTTGTCTCATGCATGACCCAGATGTACTTGGTCTTTCTAGTGGGTGTGGCCGAGTGCATCCTCTTGGCTTTCATGGCCTATGATCGTTATGTTGCCATCTGCCACCCACTGAACTATGCCCAGATCATGAGCCAGAAGGTGTGTGTCAGGCTGGTGTGTTCTTCCTGGATCTTTGGGATGGTCAATGGCATCTTTCTTGAGTATATGTCATTCAGGAACCCCTTCTGCAAAGACAACCACATAGAAAACTTCTTCTGTGAGGCCCCCATAGTGATTGCTCTCTCCTGCGGGGATCCCGAGTTCAGCATGAAGTTGATCTTTGTGGATGCCATTGTGGTGCTGCTCAGTCCCATGGTGCTCATCATCACCTCCTATGCCCGCATCCTGGCCTCCATCCTGCGCAGGGCCTCCTCCTCAGGTAGGGGGAAGACCTTCTCCACTTGTGCCTCCCACCTGACCGTGGTCGTCTTTTTCTACACCTCAGCCATGTTCTCTTACATGAATCCCCGCAGTACACATGGGCCTGACAAAGACAAGCCTTTCTCCCTCCTCTACACCATCATCACCCCCATGTGTAACCCCATCATCTACAGCTTCCGCAACAAGGAAATGAAGGGGGCCATGGGGCGGGCTCTTGGGAGAGGCAGCCTGGCTCAGGCAGAGTCTGTCTAGGAGGAAGACCCATATGGAAGAAGTTCCCTCCCCTGGACAGTGAAGAGTAACTGCTTCCTGGCCTCACCATGTCTACCAGAGTCCAGGAATGAGCATTCATTGCCACCTTAGCATTGGACTCAAGATGAAATTTCTTTTGTGTCTGTGGTGGTTTGAACATGCTTGGCCCATGGGAAGTGTCACTATTGGGAGGTGTGGCCTTGATGGAGGATGTGTGTCACTGTGTGGGCAGGCTTTGTGGTCTCCTAGTACTTAAGCTCTGCCCTGAGTGGAAGAGAGTCCCCTCCCAGTTGCCTACTCCTCCTGACTGCCTTCAGATCAAGATATAGAACTCTCAGGTCCTCCAACACCGTGTCTGAATGCACTCTGCCACGCTTCCCGTCATAGTGATAATGGACTGAACCTCTCAACTGTAAGCCAGCCCCAATTAAATATTGTCCTCTGTAAGAGTTGCCTGGGTCATGACGTCTCTTTATGGCAATGGAAACCCTGACTAAGGCAGTGTCCATATCTCATAGCTCTAGTTGACTTTCAGCACAGACAAATCTTCTCTGACCATTGTTATTGGGGAGCGGGACTCTCTTCAACTTTCACTTGCAACAGCGAGGCAAGCTCAGGAGGCAATAAGACAGTTCAGCAAAGCATACCTTGGCAGCCAATATTGGTCCAAGCTTCAGGTGTCTGACCCAGATTGCTTATTTTAGGCGTATGTAAACACAGCACAATCTGGTGAAAAATATACATATGAGGAGTAACTCAACCTGGTGTGCACAGCAGAGCCCACCTAAATCTCTCCGAGGAACCAAATAAGCTAAACAAAGATCAGACGTGACTGTGTCAGGACTCTTTGTAAGGTACATGTAACAGCTTCCACAGAGGCAGTTCTATAAACTGACTGAGAATAACGAGTTGACTAGAAGGGTCAGGGGGAGAGTCCTGAGCCAGAGCATCCTTGGCCACACAGATCGTACAAAGACCAACAGGCTAGCAAGCACGTCCACTCTGGCCTTCCGGATGTTGTAGATGTTGTGTGGATGTGTATATATGTATGTGTCTGTGAATGTGGTGTGTGTGTGTTACTTATATGTATAGATGCAAATGGATGTGCACCGATGAAAGCATTCTGTCATACACTCAAATTTATTTACAAATGTTTCAAACTGTTTTTCTTTTTTGAGGCAGGGTCTTCAGGTCTTGATCCCCTTAATCTAGTCTCCCAAGTCTAGGTCCTACTCAAATGCACAGCCACTCTGTGCTGTATAATGGAATACCATTATAGCCTGGATATACATTAGTACACTTTTATTTTGCCATGTTCTGAGCTCCCTTTTTGTCACTCACAGACGGTGCGTCTGCCTGCCCTAGCCTTTCCTTTCCTCTCCCCAGCCTCTATCCCTTTTCCTATGGTCTAGATCAGTAGCTCCCAACCAATGGTAATTTGACAATGTCGAAAAGGGTTGCTACTGGCATCTAAGAGCACATGCCAGAATGGGTGCTAAAGATCCTAAAGTAGCCAGGATGACTTCACACCAAAACTCAGACTTAGTGTCCTAAGATCTCAACCGTAGACAACAGTAGAAAGAGACCGGGGGCAGAAAAGGGAAGCTAGGTGGTAATGTGGGAAGAAAGGAGACGCTTGATGCTGATAATGGCATGCAGAATTCTGTCTGCAAAGCTCTATCCAGCTGCCTGTGGCGGGATGGTTGATGCCAATGATCTGCATATATACCTGCAACCAACCCTCCTTTGAAGCCTCTGTGTGCGTTCCATCTGTCTACCCCTACTTCTCAAGACTCCTGAGCCCTTTCCTGTCCAGTCACACCCTCTGTCTGCTGATTGCAAGGCTCCAATTCAATCCCCGTACTTCCCCTGTAGTTTCAGGCCATGTTCCATCCATCCATCCTTCCCTTGACCTCACCACCTTCACATTCCAGTCTAGCTCACGCCCATCGCTTCCCTCTCTGCCCTTCTGCCCTGAGAATCCAACAAACTATGACCTAGAAAAATGCCTTCCTTTAGGAATACCTCCTGAAAGTTCATCTTTTGTCTCTCGTTTACTTGCAGGCTCCTCACTTTGATCAGTATCTGTCTTTTTGTCCAGAGCACTCTTGCTCTAGTCTGCTTTCTGTTGCTGTGATAAAAATCATGACCAAAGGCAACTTGGGGAGGAAAGGGTTGGTTCGGCTTACATGGGCTTCACTGAGGGAACTTAGAATAGTAACTCAAGACAGGAGCCTGAAGGCAGGAACCGAAAGAGTGGTCAATGGAAGAGAGCTGCCTACTGGCTTTCTCTCCATGGCTCTATCAGCTTGCTTTTGTACACCCCAGGATCATCTGCTCAGGGGATGTGTATCCCACAGCCATTGGGGCCCTTTCTCATCAGTCACTCATCAATAAAATGTCCCCAGAGAATGATCTTTCTGGTGTGCTCCGTATTCAGTTTGCAAGTATTTGGGTAAGAAAACTTGAACCTATGTTCATCACGGACATTGATCTGCAATGTTTTGTTTGTACATTTGTCTGGTTTGGGCATCAAAGCAACACTGACTTCATCAAAAGAGTTTGAGGGACATTCCATAAAATTAAAAAAGAAAAAAAGAAAAAAGATGCCATCTCACCATAGAAGCTGAGGTGTGTCACAGTGTGTCGCACAGTATACTTTTGTGTCCAAACAGCTTCATTTGCAAATATTCATTGCAATGAGTCATTGGTCTGGTTCAAGTCCTCTGGCTTCTGCTATATGATCAATATTGGCTCCTCACCAGGACTCCTCTCAATTATCCTCTTGTTGCCCTGTGTCATGGAGATCCTACATCTTTGGACCTGCAGTACCAGTGCCTTCACCTGCTCCAGCAGTTCATAGATGGGGTGGATATTGGGGTGAGCCAAACCAAAGCCCTGGATCTGGGCCTGGGTGGAACTGGGTTTTTCAGCCTATCTGCTCAACCATGCCCACGCCACCAGGGCCAGCTCTCCTGCCCTTACACCTTCAGGCCAACTCTATGCCTTGCCCCCAATCTCTGCTGTCAGGGTCAGCTCTACTGTGCTGCCCAAGAAAGTTGCAGGGTCCACTCTCCCTAGTGCTGTAGCTGATGTCAATAATTTTTCAGCTAGAGATGGGAGTTAATGACTGCCCTTTGCATGCTGAGATTTTGCATGATCTAGCTTGATCTCTTGCAGGTGCTATGCATGCTGTCACAACTTTGTTAGTTTATATGTGCAGTTGCCCTGTTGGGTCTGAAAAATATTCTTTACTTGTAGTCACATAACACTTGTGTCTCTTTGCACTCCCTCTTCTGCAAGAATCACTAACCCTTGAAAGGAGGGGTGTGATATGGATATCTCATATAGAGTTGGACACTCTTCAGGCTCTCATTCTCTGTACTATGACCAATCATAGGTCTCTGTATTATTTGCCATCAAGCTGCACACAGAGGCTCCTCTGATGAGGGACGCATTAATCTATAGGTATGATGGTAAGTCATCAGAAAGTCATGTAATACTATGTATATTTAGCAGAGTAAAAGTGTGAGAACCTACTGTCTAGCCACAGGTTTGGGGTTCTGAAATTGGTGCTAGGTATAGGTTTTATCTTGTGGAATGGACCTTAAATCTAACCAGAAGGTGGCTGGGCCCTCCCCCATCAATCACTAATTGAGAAAATGACTCACAGCCAGATCTCATGGAGGCATTTCCTCAACTGAGACTCCTTCTTCTCTGATCACTCTACCTTGTGTCAAGGTGACACAGAACCAGAGAATACATTAAGATTATTTTTAACCAGGCAGTGGTGGTGTATGCCTTTAATCCCAGCATTTGGGAGGCAGAGGCAGGCAGATTTCTGAGCTTGAGGCCAGCCTGATCTACAGAGTAAATTCCAGGACAGCCAGGGCTACACAGAGAAACCCTGTCTCAAAACAAAACAAAAAAACAAACAAAACAAGATTATTTTTATTTATAGGTTGGGGCTTTTATATCAGTGTTCAATTGATGGTTGTGAGTAGGGTTTATTTATTTAGGTCATCTCCTTTCAATGGAAGTATTTGCAATGTTCAAGGGGGTGTGTTGTGGTGTAGCTGAGGTGTCATTTCCTCTGTTAGGCTGGGGTTCAGGAACCAGGCTCTCCTGTAAAGGTCAGCTTCTATCTGTAACAGCAATCACTATCCAGGGCTAAACTCACTGTGAAACAGAAATGATCATCCACAAAGCCATCCCGACTTAAGTCCAAAACGATTGGTTGGTCCCATGATAACTGTGCCACTATAGGGTAGAAGTAAAGATCATTTAGTAGAATTATATAGTGTATAAGCTTTTACTTAAAGGGCATGGAAAATTTTCTTTGAAACGAGCCAAGAATGTAGGCCGGCTAGTTCCAGAAACTGGTTGTCTTACCATCTAGGTGGTTCCAGGGAGTGGTCAATCACAGAGTGAATGACAATGACAATGATTAAGCCACATTCTTGAGAATAATGAGGATGCAGGATGTTTTCCTCATGACCCTGAATCCTGACTCCTCATGACCCTGACTCCTGACTAAAGCATGGGTTGGGTCCCTCTGAAAATTTCCACTGTTTTTATGGTTCCTTGATTACCCCTTCACTCCCCCTGGTTTGTGATTTTTTCCTTTAAATATCCCACACTTCTTGTGCTCTGGGTGAGCTCCTCTGCCCCTGAGAGGGTTACGAGCTTGTCCCTAGTATACTGGTTTCCCCTGAATAAACCTCATGCTGTTGCATCAAGATCGGTCTCTTGTGAGTCTTTGGGTGGCCATGTTCTCCTGGGACTTGAGAGAGGGTCTCCCCTCGCGGGGGTCTTTCACCACTATGGAGCTAGTCATGTGTGTCATAGAGGGCTGGTTGTGTTGTAGCTCAGTGGTCACACCTGGTGAGACTGGTGGTTATGCTTCTGCTCTGGTACCATTATCCCACCTCCTGGTACTATGGAGCTAGTCAGCAAGAAAGAAGCTTCCAGGTCAAAGACCAGCTTGATTCTTCTATACCATATGACTCAAGTATGCGGTCTCTTCAGCAACAGGGTCTTCCGTTACATTCCGAGAGCAATAATAATAGCCTGTGATATTTGGGGATTTGTGGGACCTTACTGGCCAACAACTCTAAAGTAGGTAATTTTTTTCCTAGTGTGTACTCTTTAACAACTTAAAGTTCTTTCACATTCCTAGTTAGCTGAAAGCCATTTTAAAAATTAAATGTAAAAATTAAAATGTTGTGAATTTTCAATCAGGTAGGTGAATTTTCTATATAAATTGAGATCATCTATCATTTTCATTTGTCTGTTAATATGATTTATATTCATTCACATTTTAATGTTAATCGATCTTAAATTATAATAAACTCACTTTATATGTTAAGGTATTAATTTTAATACATTGAAAGATGCAGTTTGATGTCTAAGTTTGTCTAAGAATTCTGTAACTATTGAATTCTTAGACAAACTTAGACATCAAACTGCATCTTTCAATGTATTAAAATTAATACCTTAATATATAAAGAAAATTGACTTGTTCTGTTATATTTGGGTATTGAAGTCATGTTAACTTCATTTAAAAGTTGAGATGCTCCCTTTTTTCCTAATATATTTGTATTAGTTCTTGGTTTTTTGTGTGTTTTAATTTTGATTTTCTTGTCATTATCTACAAAATACTTAAGACAAGGAATGTGTATAGAGGGAAGATTTATTTATATTGATAATTTTGATTAACTGTTTTCATTCCTTCAGCAAGGTAGGATACTGTTGCCTACATATGAAGTAAGGCAAATGCCTACATATGAAGTAAGGCAAAACATATTACAACCAAGAAGCAAAAGAGAGAAAGGATATTTTTATTTGATTTGATTTGAGAACTGTTGTGAATAGAAGTGTGTCCTTGACCTCCTTCTCTGTATGTTTGTTGTTGGAGTATAATAAAGTGAAGGACATGTACATTGAAAACTTTAAACCTCCCAAGAAAGAGATAAAGACAATAGAAAATGGAGAGGCATTTCATGCTTGTAGATTGGTAGAATTAACTGTGGAAATAACCATTCTACCAAAAGCTAATTCTAGATTCACTGCAATACCACTGAAAATCCCCATCTCATTCTTTGAAGATATAGAAAAAGAAAACTATCTTTAAATTCACGTAGAATCACAAAAGATCCCAGAAAGACAAAAAACAATCCTGGAGGTAGGGGTGGGAGGTGGAGGCATTCCAGTTCCAGATCCAAAGATATAGTGCTGAGACATAGTAATAAATATAATATGGTGTTGGCAAAAACAGACTCTGAGACCAATGAAACAAAGTCAAAGACTCAAACATGAGCCATATAATTTCAATCATTTAATTATTTGACAAAGATGACAAAAAGAAAAAAAATACACTGGAGAAAAGAAAGCATCTCAACAAAGGTGCTGGGAACACCGGGCGTCACGCGCAGATGAAGTTAGAGCCGAGCCTATCGTCTGCAAAAAAAGTAACACCAGGTGAAACAAACACCTAAAACTGACACCAGAGACAGTTAAACTGCTCTAAGAAAACACAGGCAGACTAGTGTTGGGCCCTATTTGGCCATGGTTTGGGCCTGGAGGACAAACCGGAGCCTGGCTCGAGTTTCTGCAGCCTTGTGGGAGATCCTGAGCCTGGTTGGAGTTTTGAGACCCGTCTCAGTCACTTCCGTATCAGGATGACTCAGCAAGACCTGTTTGGCCTTGTTGCTGATGTAGAGCTTTGCCATTGGCCCTGTCAGTCACTCCATACCCTCCATCACCCTTCCCTGCCTCCTACGTCATCTTACCCCACCAGAAATCCCCTTCCCTATGTTCCAAACTTATATAAGTGAGAGGCTGATGCCATAAACTTGAGTTTCTGCTTCAACAAGACTCCCGGCTCAGTGTGTTTCTTTTGGGCCATTGACACTCACCATTCCACTCAGCCCTGGAGAGACCCCGGTGGGGCTGGGACCTCTCTCCTCTCACCTTGCCAGCAAGGAGCCGGAAGACTAGAAGAAAGTCATCCCAAGTTAGGTAACCCAGACCCAGAAAGGCAAATATAGATGTGTTGGGACCAGATCCTAGCATAATCGCCCTCAGAGAGACCAGAGAGACTTCATCCAGCAACTGATGGGAGCAGATGCAAAGTCCCACAGCCAAATAATAGATGGTGCTCCATGAGTCCTGTAGAAGACAGAGAGGAAGGACTGGAGGAGCCAGAGCGATCAAGGACACCATCAAGAACACAACCCATAGAACCAACTGACTGGGACCCAAGTGGGCTCAGAGAGACCAGATTAGGGAGTCTGTGGGTCTGACCTAGGTCCTCTGCATTTATGTTATGGTTGTATAGATCAGTGTTCTTGTGGGCCTTCTAACAGTGGGACGAGGACTAGCTCTGATTCTTTTGCCTGCCTTCGGATCCCTTTCCTCTTACTGGGTTACCTTGTCCAGCCTTGATTTTGAGGGTAGTAGCCTGGTCTTATTGTGTTGTAGCTTATTGTATGCCAATTTGATGGATGTCCCTGGAAGGCCTGCTCTTTTCTGAAGGGAGGTGAAGGAGGTCGATCTGGGGAGGAGGGGGAGGGGAGAAGGGGGAAGCAGGTGAGGGGGAGATAGTAGAGGGAGGGCAGTGGGGATACTGTAGTCAGGATGTAATATATGAGAGAAGAATAAATTAAACACACACACACACACACACACACACACACACACACACACACAGTGCCTATGTGATGTAAGTGCCGAGAAGGACTTCCTGATCAGGACTCCGTTTGCCTAGGAACTAAGGACAATTTACAAGGAAACAATCAATTGATTGAAGATGAAGCCCACAGAATGGGAATCTTCTCCAGTGAGTCAGCTGACAGGGAGTTCGTAGCCAGTATACAATGAGCTGAAAAACAAAGAGTTAACATGAACAAACAAGCAAACAAAAAACAGAGTCAGATACCCACAGACAAACATTGGACAGAGGTAGGGGGACCCCTACAGAAGAGTTAGGGGAAGGACTGAAGGCCCCCAAGGAGAGGGCAACCCCACAGGAAGACCAACAGTGTCAGCTAACCTGGACCCCTGGAAGTTCACAGAGACTGAGCCACCAACCCAAGAGCATACACAGGCTGATCCAAGGCCCCTGGCACATATGTAGCAGAGGGATGCCATATCTGGCCTCAGTGGGTGTGGATGTGCCTAACCTGGGCAGGGGGATACCAGGGGTCAGGGAGGTTTGCCTTCTCAGACGGTAAAGGGGAGGGAGTGAGGAGAAACTTTTTTTTTTTTGAGGGGCCTGAAAGAGAGGCAGTATTTGGAATGTAAATACACAAAACTAAACTAAAACAAACAAGTAAATAAGACTCATTCAAAGAAATGGACCTGATACCTGAATAGCAAGTTCTCAAAAGAAGAATTTTTAAAAATGGCTAAGAAATAGCTCAAAAAGCTGGGCAGTGGTGGCGCACATCTTTAATCCCAGCATTGGGAGGCAGAGGCAGGCAGGTTTCTGAGTTCAAGGCCACCCTGGTCTACAGAGTGAGTTCCAGGACAGCCAGGGGCCAGGGCTACACAGAGAAACCCTGCCTGGGGGGGGGGGGGGCAGGGAAGCTCAAAAAAATCCTCATCATCCCTAGCAATTAGGGAAATGCAAATCAAAACAGTTTTGAGATTTCATCTTACCTCAGTCAGAGTGGCAAAAATCAACAAAACAATTGACAACAGATGCTGGAGAGAATTTGGGGTGGGGGGCCCCTCATGCATTGTTGATGGGATAGCAACATGGTGCTGCCACTCTGGAAATCAGTGTGGAGAATTCTCCAAAAGCTAAAAACGAATCTACCAAGTCACCCAGCTCCACCACTTGGTGGCATGTGCCCAACGAGTAGACTCCCCAGATGCCTCTCGGGCACATTCATGGATGCTCTGTTCACAATAGATAGATGAGATAGTATGGAATTTTGGTTTCTTTTTTTAAAAAACAGAAATATGAGGATATGTTTTTGTTTTAATCCCAGGTGTGGGGCTACTGGGCTGCTTTGGACTGTCCGCAGCAGCTGACTATGATTTGCCTCCTGCTCTAGCAAAGGTGTGGTTTTGCCAGCTGCAGATGGTTTCTG
>JADRCD010202551.1:0-7500 GCA_019843815.1 Montemys delectorum | reverse complement strand
GGAACTGACCTGAATGTCTCTCTGCAGAAGCCTAGCCTTCCTGGTACCAGAAAGTGCAATGCAGACTTCCAAAGGAAGGGAACAAACCCCAGCCCTAACAACGATGACATCTGTGAACTACATTCACAACCAGCATGCCACCATAGCCCTGGGGGTGCTGTAATGGCATGCATGCCTTGGTGTTACCAATTGCTGTCTAATTGGACTTGAGACCCATTCAACAAGAAAAGGACCAGGCCTGGTACTTGGAAACCTGACTATTCAGTGCTAGCAGAGTCATGGCTATTGTGGGAGAAGCTACAACTGCTAGGTTACCAAACCACCACAATTCCTAACAGCAATCTATAGATTCATCCTTATCCACAGTTAAAAGTAGTCTTCGCCTCTCACCAAGAAAATATCTCTTTGCAACACAAAGAGACCACTTCCAAAAACCACAACCAATCAATACACTGGAGCCCAGTCCCAACGGATACATCTACAAAACATTACCACCCTCAGGAAACATTGCAAACAGAAGCAGAAAGATTGTGAGAGCCAAAGGATCAGTGACTCTTCTGTGAGATTGTGTCTTTTAGTAACATCAGAAGCTACACCCATAAGATCCTATCAGCATGACTGTCCAAATGTGAGCTGAACAAGGACTGCACCAACGGGCATGCCAAGGTGAACAGGGAAAAGCCCATGAGGACACAACCCCACACAAAGAACGACAGGCAACTGAGGAAAGCTAGGAGTGGGAGAGGTGGCTCTCCCCCAGGAAAGAGCACACCAATTGGTTGTCCAGTGACAAATGGTGAGCCTTAAAAACACACAGGCAAGTTACACTGTATGGATACAACACACACACACACACACACACACACACGTTTTTTGTTTGTTTGTTTGCTTGCTTGTTTGTTTTTGTTTTTTCAAGACAGGGTTTCTCAGTATAGCCCTGGATGTCCTGCAACTCACTCTGTAGACCAGGCTGGCCTTGAACTAAGAAATCCACTGCCTCTGCCTCCTAAGTGCTAGTATTAAAGGTGTGTGCCACCACTGCCCAGCAGGACCTCATAACCTGAATCTGAAGGTTCACCAATCATGTTTGCTATCTATACTAGAACATAAATTTTTCAAGAAAACCTGGGAGTGTGTTAGGCTCTTGGCCACTTGCCATGAGCCTGGTCTCACAAGGGAACCTTGAAATGGACCAAGTAAAACCACCACCACCACCACCACACACACACACGCACACACACACACACACACACACACACACACACACACACACACACCAGGGACACACTTGGAATGCCCAGGCCTCAAGAACAAATACTTGGCCTTAGTACACTTGACTACCATAGTAACCAACTAGAAGCTCTCATCTGCCTGAGGAAGGGAGAAGGTTTCACGTGCTCAGGCAAGCACTCCTGAGAGATAGGAAGGAGGGCTGGGAGGAGGAGAGGAGCCCAAGTCCACAACCCTATAAATGCACAGCTAGTCTGAAGCAAATGCTCTGCACCGTCACTCTGAACCTCTTCTGCAGCAAAGACCAGCACAATGTCCTCATCAGCGTGTCCCAAACCCCACGGTCAAGGTCAGTGAATGAACTCTCTTCTGCTATGAAGCTGACCTTGCCTCTGACCTTGTCACCAGAGCCAAGCCAATCTCTCAGAGACTATCTGCATCCACATCACACAGGGCTCTGTGCACGGTGGCCATTGAGAGAGGGGTCACAGCTTTGACTCTGTCAACCTTTCCCTTGCTCACCTTTTCCCTCTCTGGAGTCTCTCAGAGTCTCTGCTGTCCTGGATCTTTAACTGGTCACTTCTTCCTCTGTGTCTTCTCTCCATAATTCCATCACAGCGTCAGTCCACTCACCTGCCCTCCTGGCTGGGGCACACATCACTTAGACATGACAAGAAGAGCTCCCCTCTCTTGCTGAGTCTTAATTTGTTGTCTGGGGAGGAAGAAAGCCCAGATCAATATTTCTTGCTTGGAGAACCAGGCTCCCTAGAGCTGGTTTGATATGCAGCCAAGCATGTACAGCCTTGTGCCAGCCCCGCTGACCCTCTGAATTGGGTTTGCCTTGCTTATTTCTCCTCTGTAGGTGGAGGCTCCTGGAATCCCTCCTCCAGTCTTTTTCTGTCCTGCCCTGTTCATCTCAATACTTGTCGAAGCTTATTAGATTTTGGTCAGTTGAATCCCTTCTACACTGTTTGGTGAGAACTGCTCCTCCTCTCACTGATTACTTTCTTTTTCTTTAATTTTTGCTTTTCCTAAGCCTCTGTCTTTATGTTTGTACATCTTGGTATTTTCTACTTATTTGACCTTTTCTACTTTTTCTCCTTCCCTGTGGAAAGGGAGGCTAGGAGGTGTCCCATGGATGGTCCCCTTTCAGAGACTACAGTAAAGAACATGCCTTCTACATTTTGCTGGGGATTTTCTAGGGGTAGGTTAGGGGCTTCTGTTTGCAACGTCTACAGGAGTCAGATAAGAGGAAAGGATATATACTTTGCATAACATTTTTAAAAAGTTAGGTATACAGAACACCCTGAGAGTAAGAAGCAGGAAGAATTGGGGGAGACTGGAAAAGGTGTGTGAGGATCTCCCTTCTCTGGATCTCTACAACACCTAGGGCTTATGAGTGACAGGCTAGACAACCTTGAAGCCATCCTTGGAAAAGTGAAGCGAAGTCACAGGAAGATGAGAAGAATGAATCTAAACCATGATTTGGGTTTATCCTCAGTGCCTGACAACTTGCGCTTAGAGATGAACTTCAGGCATGCCTGACTCAGACCAAAGATACCTCTGCATCAACTGCGGGCAGTGCTAAAAATGGGACGTATTGGTTTTTAATATCTGAACATTAGTGTTTTATTTTAAATGTAAACATTGGCTTTATAGGTCATTATTAGATGATTCTGTATGGGGGAAGATTAAAATTTCAAGGGAAATAACTATCTTGTAAGGTGCTTAGCTTGAGGTAGTAATGTGACTCAAAAATAACATTTTTTCAATTACAAACAAATGTTCCATATGTATGTGGTGTGAAACATGGTATTTCTTGGCCAGATGTGGCAGCTACACACCTTTAATCGGGAGCCAGAGGCAGGTGGAGCTTTCCAAGTTGCAGAGCAGCCTGGCTGAACAGTGAGCTGCAGGACAGCTGGAGCTCCTGAACTGAGAGCCTCAGGCGAGCTAGCAAATGGGGTTCTTGAGCTTCAGGAAGGATTGAAACCAAGGCTTTGCCCCTAGTAGGCAAGTTCTCTCCTACTGAGTCACATCCTCAGTGAGCCATTGTTGTTTTTATAGATGCAAATATTGTAAAATAATTGTCAACATATCCAATTGACATAATGATCACCTCATAAAATTATGTCTGAGACAAGAAGTGTTAAAGAAATTATTGACGCAACAATTTTCAAGTGTATAACACATAATTATTAAACATAGTCATCATGTTATACGACAGATTTCATGAATTTATTTCTCATGGCTAACTCAAGTTGTATGTCCTTAGACTGGTCCTCGCCTCCACCCTGCCCCTGATGGCCACCTCCCTACTCTCCCTGTCTTTGATATGGAGTTTTAGATTCCATATATTAGTGATATCATATGGTATTCATGAAATAATTTCTGTATTGATTTTGCATATGATGATACTCTTTAGGTTTAATTCATATTATCCAAAATGAAAGGATTTCCTAATTTTTTAAAGATCAAATTATATTTTAAGTATCATATTTTAAAAATGTGTGGTATCAGTGGATGGATGTGATCCTTAAATCTACATCTTAACGACTGTAAGCCACACTACAGTGAACACTGCAGTAAGGCGTGTCTTCAACATGCCACTTTAATTTCCTTTGAGTACACTGCATCGAATGCGAAGTACATTTTGAGTTTGTTTTGGAACCTCCATAATGTTTAATATAACAGCTGAACTCAGAGTCCCACCACCAGTATACAAAAAGGATCCCTTTTCTCTATGTCCTTGCCAACACTTCTCTTCCATATCTATGCTTAAAATTTTATTTGTTATTTATTTGTAAAACATTTATCTTCATTTTTAATTGTGTTTGCATGTGTGCCCATGTACATGCTCATGCATGTGAGCATAGAGCCTTGGAACCCAGAAGAGGATATCCCCTGGAGCTGGAGTTATAGGCAACTGTGAGCTGCTAG
Source organism: Montemys delectorum (assembly GCA_019843815.1). NCBI lineage: Eukaryota > Metazoa > Chordata > Mammalia > Rodentia > Muridae > Montemys > Montemys delectorum. The sequence goes on along the minus strand of JADRCD010202551.1, from coordinate 3,330 downwards.
TCAGGGCTGCAAGGTACCAAATTTGTCCTCTTGAAGAGCAATGCACATTCCTAACTGCTTAGCCATCTCTCTTGTCCTGGTTGTATTTTTATACAATTTAATTATGAGTATATTTAACTATGAGTGTATGTGGAAGAGGTGGCCCGTGAGTGTAATGCTCAGAGACCAGAGGAAGATGGCAGATCTCCTGGAGCTGGGTTGCAAGTGCTTGTGTGTCCTACTGTGTGGGTGCTGGGAGTCAAACCAGTCCATTGCGAAAGCAGCTCATACTCGTGATACTGAGCCACCACTTCCTCCCTCTTTCATCTCCTTTTACAATACCAGGGGAGCTGAAGCCACACATCACTGGAGTGGTGGGACACTTCCCTGATCATTAGCAGTGTTGAATTTTATTTCTTCATTTGCCTGTTGACTATAGATCTTTCTTATTTTGAAATTTTTCTTTTCAAGTCCTTTAAATGTTTTTGATATGATTAACTTGCTTTCTTTGTCTGTGTCTATTCAGCACTATGTATGTTCGTGTACAAATACACATGTATGTGCATACAAATGAGACCAGAGAGCTGTGTCTGGTGTCTTCCCCACTTGCTCTCCGACTTACCTTTTGAGACAGAGTCTCTCACTGCCTCTGAGCTCATTGATTCAGCCAGGGCTCCAGCAAGCTCAGAGATCTTCCTGTCTCACCCCGACTTCAGTAAATATGGCAAGAATCTAAGCTTCACGCAGGCATGAGACTTTTCCCTCAGGAACACACTGAGTTCTTTGCACTCCAGTTGTCATGGATGGAGACCTCCCCTTTAGCTCGCACACCCTGTGCTTTCATAGCTCAGAACATGGAAGACTTCAAAATGCCTTCCCTCTCAGGGTCTGCCACATATTGTGATTAGCTTAGAGCTGCTTTTCATTACAGCCCCAACTCCATCGTATTTCATTGTTCATACTATATCTTTATATATGGGCTACCATTAGTGTTAAATAACTACTTGGGACTCTGAGGGATTCAGTAAGTATTTACTGCTCTTTCATCTCGTATTGAATAAACCAAAGAAAATGGGGGAAAGAGTCAACAAACAGAGTGGTCCATACACTTAGCCTATTACCTATAACGATGGCAAACCTACATAGACTTCCATATGCAGTTATATAGACTCATTCTCCAGCCACAGGCAGCACGGGGCAGCAAAGCCCACCTTGGAGAACAGAAATAGTAGCTTTCTCTTAAAAATAAAAAGACCACTCCGGTAGCTACTCGTCCTCGGTGATGGTGTAAAGGGAGCCAGAGGATGCTCCTTCATGTGGAAGGAAACAGCAGAAATGTAAGAGCGGCGTCTCTCTTCCACCTTCACTTTCCACACTGAACGGCATCTACCATTTTATTCATTTTATCCATCGACCTTGTTATGTCTGTGGTTGACCAGCTTTGTCCCCCCCCGCCCCGCCCACCACAGGACAAGTCACCGCTCTTCTGAGACGTCAGACACTTTGGAAGTCCCTATTTGACTTGCAGATGGTTCTGAAATGATCGTGACAATGGGTCATCTAAACAGCTGTGACAGCACTAGATGCACAGAAAATCTGCGCTCTTCTCTTCTACTGCCAAGCCAGGGGCAGCCTCGTTGCCCGATACGACTTATCAGCAAGGCTTCCATGGGATGAAACGGCCTCAGGAAGGAACATCGACGGATACAGTGGATGCATACGGACTGCTTTGAAAACGGCTGCTCGTGTAAGAGACCTCAGACCATCCAGCCTTTAAATAGGGACTCAGTGTAACTGCCGAGGTGCTTTTTCTCCTTGTAGTCTGCAGAGGACAGTTAAATACTCTTCTGGTTTGACAAAGAAATTCCACAAGTATGTGTGTCCGTGCACACAGATCTGTCGTTTAGAGAGATATGCATGTTCGTATCACCATTACCATTATTTAAGACCATTCTAAATCCTTGCAGAGCTTAATGTTAGTTGCAGAGGATTTACCATTTAGTTTTAATTTTTATTTATTTAATTTAAATTGATTTTGTTATTTATTTAATGTTTATTTTATTTTAGTTATCATTTTAAGGTTTTTTGGGGTTGTTTTTTTGGTTTTGGTTTTGGTTTTGGTTTTGGGTTTTTGGTTTTTCAAGACAGGGTTTCTCTGTATAGTCCTGGCTGTCTTGGAACTCACTCTGTAGACCAGGCTGACCTTGTACTCAGAAATCTGCCTGCCTCTGCCTCCCAAGCACTGGGATTAAAGGCGTGCGCCACCACTGCCCGGTAGTTTTAATTATTTTTAATCTTTACCATTTAGTTTTATTTATTTTAAGATTTATTTTAGGCCTAGAGAGATGGTTCAGTGCTGAAGAGCACCGACTGTTCTTCCAGCAGGACCAGGTTCAATTCCCACCAACTACATGGTGGCTCAGAACCTTCTATAACTCCAGTTTCAGGAGATCTGACCCCCTCTCTGGTCTTTTTAAAGACCATGCATGAAAGCAGTACATAGAAACACATGTATGCAATAAATACATACACATAAAAAAAATAAAATTATTTTTAAATTAAGAATAGCTTATTTTATTTTTTTAAAGACTTATTTATTTATTATATGTAAGTACACTGTAGCTGTCTTCAGACACACCAGAAGAGGGCATCAGATCTCGTTAAGGATGGTTGTGAGCCACCATGTGGTTGCTGGGATTTGAACTCAGGACATTTAGAAGAGCAGTCAACGCTCCTAACCTCTGAGCCATCTCTCCAGCCCCTATTTTATTATTTTTAATTATGTGTAGCTATATGTTTACATGTGGGTGTGTGCATATAAGAGCAAGTGCCTACAGAGGCCACAGGTGTCGGACCTACGGGAGCTGAAATTACAGATGGTTGTGATGCACAAATGTGGGAGCGGTTCTCTGAAGAGCAGAAAGTGCTCCTGGCCATCAGGGCATCTATCTCTCCAACCCTCTGCCCATCATGTTTAAAACATTCTTTGTCAGGGTAACCTTTTTGGGAATGAGGATAATTTTGTTTGTTGGGAGATTGCAACAGAATTACAGTTTTCTTTTGTTGTTGTTGTTGTTGTTGTTGTTGTTGTTGTTGTTTTGACGTTGGGGTTTTTTTGTTTGTTTATTTGTTTGATTTTTTTTTTGTTTTGGTTTTGGTTTTGTTTTTTTTTTGAGACAGGGTTTCTCTGTGTAGCCCTGGCTGTCCTGGAACTCACAGAAACCCACTTGCCTTTATCTCTCAAGTGCTGGGATCAAAGACATGCACCACCACTACCACTCAGCCATAGCATGGGATTTTTAAGTCAGGCATGGACATACACACACACACACACACACACACACACACACA